>JAQZBX010028070.1:0-25813 GCA_029593785.1 Cabassous unicinctus
GCAATAGAAAGTGGAATGTAGGAAAATCAACAGAAGGGAGAAAATGAAATAATGAGATGAAATATAGAAAATAAGGAGAAAAAGAAAAAAATGAATAAACAAGGGGAAAAAACCAGGATAGAGAGCCCTCCCTATCAAGCAAGTAACAACATTCTCAGGCTGTCAGGCTCACCAATTTATCACTATGTGGACCACCTTCCTCAGGTAAGGTAGCCAGGTGAAGAGAAAATTTAAAAAATAATTTATATATAAAATTAAAAATTAAAATACTTAAAAATTATCTGTCACAAAGAGGCTTGTCCAGCAACTTTCCCCTCCCCCAGGCAAAAGGCTTTATTCTTGATAACCCCCTGGACCTCTCTCTGGTTCCTTTCTCTTCTAGTTATTTGGGCATCTAATGGCTGCTATTCCCTGCCCCATTTCACTCAGGCCAGTTGGATTTCTGATGACTTGCCAGGTGCATCTCAGGGCTCCACTCTCACATAGGCTGTTAGGTGCCTGTCAGCCCATCCCCCTGTCTGATCTAGCTCTTTCTTTGCCAGGGGTGATGTTTGTGACAGAAGCTTGCCTGTTCAGCTCCCCCTCCTTTTTACCTGGAGCTGCTTCACTGGCTTGCATTGTTCTTTTTCACAGGAGCTGACTGAAATCCAGTTGGTCCACCCTATAAACCCTCCTACCTTACTCCACTCTCACCCTGAAATGGCTGGGTTCTGGTCTCTACACCTGTTTGCACCATAGTTCCCAAACTTCAAGAGCCTGCTGGGCACTAGGACACACCCTTGGTTGCCTGGTGTCTTTCCTTACTCTCTGAATTGTTTGAGAGCTGATCTGCCAGCCAAAATTACTTCCCCAGCTTGCCTCTCCCTCTGAGCTGGTTGTGTGCTGGTTTACCTACCCTATCACCCACAGCTTCCCTCTACTCTACCCAAGTGGTTCCCCCATCTCTAGCTGCCCTCTCCAATTGCCTCCACATCCCATGGTTTCCCTTCTCTCAGGCAAATCTGACTATCTTCCAACAATTTCCAGAGGAGGAGTACAGCCTATCATTCCCTACTTTGCCATCTTGGATCTCCACTAATGCTTACTTTTATATATATTTGAATTTTTGTGTTGCAGCATATTGAGCATCTTCTCATTTTTATCTAGATATATTTTTCATCTGTTTTCCTTGTGGTTATGATGGGGTTAAAATTTCACATCATAAGTATATAACAATCATATTTGGTTTGACACCAACGTTACTTCCATATCATGCACCTATACTTTTTATATACCACTTTTTCCCACCACAAGTTTTTGCTTGTCACCCCTATATCTTTGTACATTTTATGTCCAAGACATAGCTTTACCATTACTTTTTATGCATCTGCATTTTAGCATGTGCAGGAAGTAAGAAATAGAGTTATAAAATAAACAACACACTTTAATAATAAAGGTGATTATAATTACAATAGTTACTTTTACCTTAGGTCTTTATAACTTTATGCCACACTGAACCACTTTCTAGGGCCTTTTCCTTTCTTTCTTAGGAACTCCCTTTTGCATTGCTAAAAGAGCATGTCTAGTGGTGATGTCCTCTTAGCATTTGTTTACCTGAGAATGTCTTAATCTCTCCATCATTTTATGAAAGAAATTCTTCTGGTTCTGAAATTCTTGGCCAGCGGTTGTTTTCTTTCAGCATGTGAAGTATGTCAACCCACTGTCTTTTGAACTCCATGGTTTCTGATGACAATTCATGACTGAATTGTCACAACTCATCACTGAATCTCATTGGTACTCCCTTATACTCCCTTGGAGAGGGTGGCAATAAAGACACTTTTTTGCCTCTTTTATTTATTTACTATTTTCCCTTTGGTGCACTTTTCTGGTCTGAGCAGCAGTTGATACTCTTAGAATATCTCTCAGCTCAGACCCCAGGTGCTAGGGTAAATTACATTCACGGTAACCCCTCCAGTGGGTGGCCAGTGCAGAAACTCTATCCTTAATGCTGGCTAAGCCTCACAAACTTTCTCAGAAGCTCTCTCCACCCTTACCTAGCTTCACCCTCCCTCACTCTGTCTCTCTTTGGAAGCTGTACTCATGGGAGTTTTCAGCCAACAGAATCTCTTTTCTCTTTTCCCTCTCTCTTCTGGGTGGTCTCTCATATTCCCTCATTTCCTGAGCCAAAAAGCAGCCCTCCAGACAGTCTCCACATTTCCTCTACTTTTCTGGGAGAGAAGTGATCCCTCAGCTTCTCAAATCTTCCATCTTCCCAGAATTCCTCCCCAGCTTTTTCACTCCATTTCCATTTTAAATAGGACATTTTGAAGATATTATTTTAGATTAGGTATGGTGTACTTAATAGGTTTTGGATATGATTGCTATAGTCCTTTATAAGCAGAATGAAATTCAGATGAAGAGAGAAAGTCACAGAAGTTGCTGGAAATCACTGGGACCCAGATACAAAGAAGAATGACATCTCCGTGCACATTTGCCACATGACAGAAAAGCCAAGGACGAAAGATCAATGACGGTGAGACTGAGAACACCATAGGATTTGGAGAGATAGTATTGGTTCTCTGATGCCTAAACTTTTTATTTCTGTCAGCCTTAATCCTATGAACCAATAAATTCCTGTTGTTTTAAGCCAAGCCAATTCATAATATTTGCTTTAGAAGGTAGAATACTAATAAAATTCTAGAAGGAAACAAAGGGAAACCTCTGGGTTATCTTGTATTAGGTAATGCATTTACACCAAAAGCCCAGAACAAAAGAAACAAATAGATAAATGGGACTCCTTAAATACTAAAATATTTGTGCATCAAAGTTCTTTATAAACTGCTGAGTATAGGTTAGTAGGAGAAAGAACATAATTTGAGAAAGAGGTACTGATACTGAATGTATACAGAATGTTTAGAAAGGTTGATTGTAAATATGTGGTAATAGATAGAATTGGTGCTAGCACATTACAGCGAATATAACAAACTCTGTTGACTTTCAGATGTAATTGTGGCTGAAAGTGAGTCTAGGGATATTATTATTAATTGAAAGATAGCTAGAGGATAATCTATGGACTGTATTACCATGAGTTCGGTGGTAGATAAGGATTGTGGTTATTAATACAAGTACAAGTATGTTCTCCTACAAGGTGTTAAGAATATGGTGATACATGGGAAAAATACAACTAATGCAACTTAGATTATTATTAACATTAATATTGTGATATATTTGTAGCAAAAGTAAAGAAAGTACTATATCAATGATAAAGGTAAAACAAAGTGTATGGGTTATAAAGTTTTGAAGCATAAATATGGTTAAGCACATTTTTCTTCATTAACAAGGAGATCATGATCATACCATTTAACCATTCTGTGATCATTTATGTATCTTGCTGAATACTGGAGAAATGATAAGATTTGTTTTCAGGGTTAAATAAGATAATTGTGCCTGGACAGAATTTTTTAAAGTAATACTTCCATAAATTTTTAAGCTGCATTTAGCTGTTATTTTATTATTTGAAGTTGAAATAAAATTTACTTAAAGGAAAGAAAAAAATAAATTAAGTTATCATACATGCAACACTATGTAGAACTTAATGACTTCTCTTTGAGTGAAATAAGCAAAACCCAAAAGGACATATAGTGTATGATCTGATAAGAAATAATCATGAATTATGAATGCAAATTCATAGAGTCAGAAACAAGATACCAGGGACAGGGTTTGGTGTAATGAGTGGGGAATTAATGCTTTGTGTCCTCAGAATTTCTCTTTGATCAAGAATTTTTGTTAATGGATGGTGGTGATATTAGCACAAGGTGAATGTTAATACCAATGAATTCTGTATCTACATATATTTAAAATGCAAACTTTCAGGTTTTATATATTACAGATTAAATTTTTTTTAAACAACATTCAACTGTACAACACCACAGTGTGCCTTAAAGTATTCCATGGATGATAGTTAATTAATGGTTTATTAATAATAATATTGTTTGAAAAATTGTAACAAAAGCAATAACTGATACAAAGTGTTAACGATAAAGATACCTGTGTTTGTGAGGAGATATATGGGATCTTTGTACTTCCTGGATGATTTTTCTATAAACTGCTACTTTTTTAGTTAAAAAAAAATAAACTATTATACCTCTTCATATAAAATGTAGGAACCTCAACAATTTCTAATTTCAGCTGCTTCTTTTCATATCAGTCTTTGTTTCCACATAATTTAATTCCACATTTTACAACCCTGAAAATGCAATGCTACTATTTCTGATGTACACTTTCTTTTAAAAAATTCGCATATATCCCATTCTTTGCACTCTTCATTTATTTTTGTAGATTCAATTTTTCCTCTGATACATTTTTCTTTTGGATGGAGAACTTCTTTAAGCTTTTCTTAAACCACAGGACTTTTGGCAACTTTTGGCAACTAATGATCTGAGCTCTCCTTTATCTTAAAAGTCTCCATATCACACTTGCGTATGACAAATATTTTCAGGAGGTATAGAATTATTTTTGTTTTTGTCTTCTCAAGTTTTGCACAGTGTCCCCTTTTGTAGTATTGTTGTTACTTTTGAGAAGTCATTCTTTGTTAAGGATGATCCATTTCATTCTTTTCTTGTCTTAGGGCATGGTGTTTACTGCAGGGTATTCTCCTTATTTGAATTTTTTTTTTTTTTGCATTCTTTGTTTTGTTTTCTTGCCTTAACTTCATCACTGAATTAGTAAAAAATCTTCATCATAATGGCTGGGCCATTAATTCAGCTTCTCCTACCCCTTCATGAACTCTAGTTTGAATGTTCTAGTCTCAGTCATAGCAGTCTCTCTTGGCCTTTTGATTCTCCATCTGCACATATACAATTCAGTCTTTAGCTGAGGCCCTGCAGAGACCTAGTATTGATATTTGGACATCTACTTTCCATGCCTTTTTTGTCTGTTCTTAATTCTTTAATGGTGGAAACTCCTCTATGCAAGACCTTTATACGCTGTTTATACTCTATAACTCCTAAGTCAGTAACAGTACAGAAATGTAGGTTAAATATGAGTTCCTTCTCATATATTTCCATTATTTCAGGTTATGTCTCTTTCCAATGCCTGTCAACACTTTTCATCTGCATTTTGTTCAGCTTTACAGTTATTTATGATAGCAGGGAAATTCTTTTTCCACTTACACCTTCATGGCAGAATCCAAAATCTCATCACAGATATTCAATATCTTCTGGTTTAAATGACTATATGGCTTGAAACACTAATTCATTATATTTCCTCGTATTTGTATAAATCTTGTTCTATTGGGCTTATTTAAAAAATGGCTCTTTCCTTTTTCATAATTGTTATTCAGTTTTATTTGCGTTTTATTCATTGTTATTCTAGTTTTAGCATTTTCCCACTTTTTAGATTAAATTCATTGTTTTTTCTAGCACCGAGAGATAACAGATTACTGTTTTTTCCTGTTTAATAAAAAAGGAATTTAATATTTCCATCGTTCATTTGATGACCAGTCTATCTTACATGCAGTGTTATGAGTCTCCATCTGCACATATACAATTCAGTTTTCAGCTGACACTCTGCAGAAATGTCATCATTATTCATATTGTCTTTTATTATATAAATATTCTAGAGTTAAAAATTTTAATTTCTGTTTAACAGAGAATAACTTGTCACATTTTTAATTTTATTTATTTTGAACTTTTGAATTGATAGATTATGCATTTTTTTATATTTTAAATATTATTTCAGAAATATATTATTGTCAGATAATGTAGCTCATATAGTTTAAACTTTGAAAATTTAAAATTATTACATATTAATTCTAATAAATTTTTATAAATGACTCATATATATGCTGTGAAAGAAAGTTGCAAATGTTCTGCAAATTTGATATGATCATATATATTATTCATATTTAATAAGCTTGCAGAAAGTGTTTTACTGTTGGATTACTGAAATTGTTACATGTGTTTTGTTCATTACGCTACTTCATTTAATTCATTTATTCAGTAAATAATTTATTGCATATCTACAATATACTAGATAATATGTACACAATATAACAAACAATAGAAGATATTTGTCTTTTTGGGCCTTGCATTCCAGCTGAGACATATAGAAAAATATGCAGAAATAAGTGATATGCCATTTTAGAACATGATAAGTAATATTTAAAATAACCTAATGAAGGCTACTGGGTGAGAGATGTGGGGGCAAGGGCATGACAAAGCTACTGGATATAGTGTGGTCAGGAGAGGCCTCAGTATAAAGTTGGCCTTTGATCAAAGACTAGAATGGGGAACAGTTAGTCATACATTTTCGAGAATGGAAAGTGTTCCAAAAAGGGAACACCCATGCAAATGGCTTGTGCAGCTGGTGGGCTGTGCAGTTTGAGGAACTGGGAGGAGACCCATCTGACAAGAGTGACATTATATTGCTAGGTGAGGGGGCTGTAATCAAGCAAGTATATGTGTATGAATGGGGATAACTGCTGCAGAGGAAAACCTATGTAGAGGGGTCCGTGAAGAGAATATAGCTTGCTCTCTAAAAAAATAATAGAAAATTCAAAGAAAAAGTCACATTAGAGCAACATAATGGCATATAACTAATAAGCTTCAAACTGGAACTATGATTAGATTACTTGGCTAATCCTATGACATATGAATTTACACTGAGTTTCATTATTTATGTGGCCAAACTGCATTCATGCGTTCATTTTTATTTTATCATGTAGTTTGTTGTTCCAGAAACATTACCTTGTGTCTTATGGGAAAAAAATCATTTCATTGCTTATCAGCACTTCCACAATATTTTAGAAACTGTGTGTCTGTATCTCTAACTAGAGTATATATTTACATGTTGAAATTAGAGATCAGGTGCTCTAGAGTTGTGTTAAAATATGAACCTCATCCCTTCCAGGGAATATAGAAAGGTAAACAGGAAGTGTCCTTTAGAGGAGATATGAGTAATCTGTTTAATATTCTTGCTTGAAGTTAATAGATAGATTAAGGACAGTAGAAATAAAGGACTATATTTTAAAATTAGTTAAACTTTAAATGGAGAGTTTTTTACCTTACCACTGTCCATTGTATATATGACAATTGGAGAATTTTTTCTGATAGAGGAATATAAATATATTTTAAGCTTATTTTACAAGTTAGTTAATTTATCTTGAGTCTACTTTAGGTTTTTTGTTTGTTTGTTTTAACTCATGGTCGATTTAAATTTTGATGGCTTTAAAATAATTTAAATACTTGAGGATATTATTTTGCATTGTAACTGGAGTATAAAATTCTAGAACTTTGACATGTCACAATTGGATTGGAATATGGTAGATTGGAAATAATTCAGTGTGTAGCATCTGAGAAATCATGGCTTGAATGCTGGCCCTGCTAGTAATCAATTGTGTGGTTTTGGTCAAATTAATATCAAAGTGCATCAGTTTTCTCATGTAGAAGACTATAGTAAATTATTTAATTAGAATGTTGCTATGTAGACTAAATAAGATGATGTACCAAAACTCCTAACCCCTAGTAACCAGTTAATAATATGTGGTAGCTTCTCTCATAGCTTTCCTTTCTCACAACCTCAGTGTTTGTATAACTGTTTTCATGGAAATCTGCTACTTAGCTTTCTCAGTTCATGAGTTGAGGATGTGATTTTATTTGAGTCTTCCAGATTCATCACTGGGTTTGTTTTCTTAAATTAAGGGTCTGTATATTTTACTTTTTAGCCTCTATTTCTTCTTAAAGTGAAGTCAGCCATACATAGATGTAAAAATTTTAATAATAATTAAATACTAGTTAACAGAAATACCTGTTTCAAGAGCAGATTGTATAAATAAGCAAAACCCCATACATTTTGCCTATTATTTCTCGAAGTCCTTATAAATATGTAGAGAATTTCTTTCCTAGAACTTTTTTACTGTAAGATATACCTTCATTTTAAACCAACATCTGGATATACAAATAAGATTTGAGACACCAAGAGATCCCAGAATATTGTTTTGTCAAGAATGACAGGACATGTCAAAGAACAGAATGTGGTGACAGAGATGTATTTTTTTGGAATAACACAAAATGCTGTGATTCATTGGGTTTAATCTCAATAGAATCATATTTCAGTACCATATGAATAGAATATGAACAACTTAAAGAGAAAATTATTACATTCTCATTTGGAGCTCATTCATTACTCACAGCTTTGATGAAAGAAAAAGCAAATCATAACTACTTTATTTTAGATAAATTAATTGGAATTTATATTTCAATAATATACATCCTTCATATATAACCAAAAATTTAATATAATAAAAATATTTTAATGAATCTCATATATAAACACTTTACAATGAAATCATGTTCAAAAAGTTGAATTTGAACCTTGCCAATCTTAGTTAATTGGTTTGGAAGGATAAAGTTACTTTTCCAACTCTACATTCAAATGAAGTTAAAATGAGATTTAATAGAGGGTTTTAGAAACTCTTCATTTTCCACAATTGCTTTGTCTCAAACATTCTAGTGAAGTGTAAAATTGTTATGTTGCTCAAATTTCTGTGATATGTTTGACAAGATGAATTATGTGGTGAATTTCTTTAATAGACTACTTATCGATAACATTCTGGAAAATTTGCTTGGATATTTTTATTTCCTCTCACTGTGCTTCCTGCTTTCCTCCTGGTTCTTGTTTTGTCCTTGGCTTCTCCAGCAAATATTTCTGAAAATATCCCATACATTGTTGTAGAGGGGAGACCAAAGTGAGTGATGAGAGAGAGACAGACAGAAGGATATAGAGAAATAAAGAGAATAATAGAGAAATGGGAAAATATGGGGAAAGAGAGAAAGTGAACGAATACATTTTGTAACAGAAATATATTTTTGTTATCAGCAAAAAGTTTCAATGCATATTTATGTTGCTGTTATCCTCATAGCTATTTAAACTAAATTAGAAATATTAAAATTTGTATGTGTTTTAAAAGATGGGAAAATTCTAAAAATTTAGGTAAATATGGAAATTTAACTGAATTATGTATTTTACTACAGAATTCTGAAATGGTTAAATGAGAGTTTTTGGTTCTATAAATCAAAATTTATGAAACTATTCATACTATGTATTGAAAAATCTTTCACTAACTTCGGTAAGAGCCTTTCTGAGAAAATAAGCAATGTGGTTTTCTTCTCATTACAGTGATTTTAAGTTGTTTCCCTCATTCTGTATGTGATATGTGAAATGCTCAATATGACAAAATTTTAGCATACTTCATGTCATGGAGAGAAATCATTCTATCTCACCAAATAAAGCATAGTCTAATTCAAGGCAAATGCTACACTCCTTAAACCCAAGAAATTATAGCTGCTAATTAATTAAAAATGGGTCAAACTTTTTGGTCTGTGGCAGGATGAAGGAAAAGTGCAAGTTATAATGCTGAAATTCCTCCCTTATGTTTTTTTTTCTCAAGTATTATTCTTTATTCACAACCCACTGAATGAAAAACAATTTGATTGTATATGGAAAAATAGCAGGAATCAAAATTTAGCTGTGGCAAAATTCTTTCAGCAATAGCTTCTATAAATTATTTTTAGTCATCATTAGTTGAAAGTAAACTTGTAGTTATTTTATAGATTGCATAAGCAAATATAAAATATTAATGAAATGGCCATGATTCCTCCTGGACAGGAATATGTCTTGAAAATACATATAAAGACATTATAGGGATAGTGAGCATATGAATAGAGAAACACAGTATATTGTAATAAAGTTAAAATTTGAAATTTAATAACAGTACAACAAGCTTTGATATGTATTCCATGAAAGGAACCAAGAAAACAGGTATTGTACTCTTTCTGATGGCACACAAGATGTGCTATTTGCTGCCCTTTCCTTACTGCTTCTGAAGGACTACTGGAATGGGTTTATCGCCAGAAAAAGCCTAAGATATCTGGTGTGAAAATGACTTCCTGTGAGACAAGCTGAAACGTAAATCTAACTCTTCCCATTTTTAAGTCATCTGGAAACATTTTAAATTAAATAATTTCACTATGTTATTCATTTTAATTTAATAAAATCATGTGATGGGAAATAAACTACATAAATTAACAATTTTGGGGGATTTATTTTGCAAGATACATTTAGCCAAAAAGTGTATGAAATAATTTCTTCATTTATTTGATATAGGAAAGTGCATCCAATTGGGCCCATATTCTTTGTTTTGCTTACCTCATCACTTCTTAGGTCACATTTTCCTCTCAAAGAAACAAACAGGAGGATATAATTTGGTGGGCACAACTTCATGGAATATTTCAGTCAGGACCGATAAATAGAAGTTGAAATGTCACGGTTGCCATCATATTTGGAGCCATACAGTATACGGCTTCACAGATAATATTGAGCTGAATGTATCCCTGTTTTTTCTATTTCTGGCATCCTATCTTTTTACTCTGATAGGAAATTTGGGACTGGATCTATTGGTCATGGGGATTCCCAGATCCACAACACCATGTACTATTTTCTCTGTGTGTTGTCATGCTTGGATGCCTGCTATTCTTAAGTCGTCAGGCCAAAATGTTAGTCAATTTCCTCACGGTGAATAAAGCCATTTCATTTCTTGGATGTGGAATAGAAATATTTCTTTTTGATACTTTGGAAATACAGAATATATGTAGCAATGTAAAACACACTTCTGTGTTCAGTTAACATGTCATGGGAGTCTATTTGCCACTAATCATTGCTTCCTATGTTGGTAGCATTTTGCATGATAAATTGAAACTGAGGGATAAGAACTAACAAATAATTATGACTATTAAATCATTATGTAGATGCCTTTAGATTATATAGTATCAAAAGGTTAATACCTGAAATTACTGAAGCTGGCTAGATACCCCACCCCTCATTTATGTTTACTCTAGACTTAACCTCACTCTTGTGCATACTTACTATTGGGATGGTGACCAGTCTACCCACCTCTGATTATTATCCATATGAAAGATCTTGTATCTGACCATTTTTCTCTATACTCTTATCCCAAATACTTGTGACTGACTCTGGCTTACTACCCCACCACTGTTGAGCCCCTTAATGTTAAATAATGACAGAACCTGTGTACAGCTCCACCCTAATTATTCATTGAGACTGTGATGCTATAAAATATTAGATATCCATATGAAACTTTGTAGCTAATCTTTGTTTTTGATATCCCCTTGTCCAGGATGCCTTGATTTCTGATAATGGTTGTAAATTTGTAATAAAACCCTCAGGTTTGAACCCTCTCCTCATCCTGTTTTAGCCCCTTAATGTTTATTAATGAAAGAACCTGTGCAAACTCCATCCCAATTACTTATTAGCATTATGTTGTTATAAAATACTAGACTTTCTGTAAGTAGAGAGGTACATTTTGGGCCACCTAAGGCAAATGATGTCCTTTGCTTGCACAACCAAATAAACTTTTTCTCTCTTTTAAACCCCAGTGTCTCAGGAATTGGCATTAAAGATTCATTGGGAGAAAAGAACCCACTTTCATCAGTATCACATAAAGGAAAATAAAGTATATATTAAGTATTTAACAACAATTAACAGTGATGAATTGGTGAAAAGTTGTTAAACATTTAAACCATAAAGCAGTGGTTGAACATTATTTTAATTATTCAAAAATCACTTTGAAAAATGACCAAATATAATTCTACAAAGAAACCTTAGTATAAGTTAAAAGAATACAAATAACTTGAAAGCAAAACATATGTCTAATAACCATTGTAAAAGATAAAATAAAAAGTGAAATACTTGAAAAATGAAAAAAATATATACACTTTCTTAAATATACACTGAATAGTAGGACAAATTTTAATGGCACTTTTAACAAAATGTCTGACTATTATTTATGGGATGGCACAAAATTTGGATTCACTATCCATTCTTAGATTTACACATTTTCTCTAATTTATATTTTAAAATGAGCAAAGAATTTAACTAAAGAATTTATTTCTGTTTAAATATTGTAACATAGATATCAGGAGGAAGGAATTTTTTTTTAAATCATAGAGCAATTAAAAAAAGAAATACTAAGTACTGAAGATTGTTGACACATCACAGAATGGTAGTGTTGTCAGATGATTAGAAGGTCAACAAAAAAAGATATTATTGCATGCAGAGATTTTAAACTATGAATTTACCAAACTTCAAGTCTTAAAGCATTGCAATATGAAAGCCTACTATGCTTATGTACAAAGAGAGCATTCATCTCTCAAATTGAAAAAACAAAGGATATAACAAATATTTTAGGGATGCGTGGAAACAAAAATTTGCAAAAGAGAATTAGAAAATGACAATAATTTTGTAGAAATATGTATAATCTAATAAACAAGAAAGAGATCAAAGAGAAAAGGAATAATAGTAATAATAATAGTAAAAATAGTAATAATAGGAGCTCGACCATTCAAGACTTAGGAAATTGTAATATTAACAGAAGTAAGAAGCACAGAGGAATACAATTAAAAAAGTAAAATAGAAACAATGAATCAATAAACAGAATAGAAAAAAATATATAGAATGTATTAAAAGGCTGGGGTGACAAGAAGAGGGGAAAAGATAAGAGAAAAGAGAGAAAGAAAAAAGTAAAAAAAAAATAAACAGAAAAAGGGAGAGAGAGAAATAAAAACAAGAATAATTGGAGACCAAATAAAAGACATGGAATGAAAGAACAAAAACAGAAAACAAGACATATAATGATGATGGAGAGAAAACAGCATAGGTAGAGTAAAGTAGTAAACAAAAGGAAAAAAGAATAAAAAAGAAAAACAAACAAGCAAAATAACAAAGGAAGTGAATATCAACAAGCAAAAAAAAAGACAGCAGTGACTCATTTTAAAAAAAGGAGACCAGGACAAAAAAATAAACATGAAAAAATAGCCTTCTCTCTTAGACCCTTTAGGAACACCTCAGGCTGCTCGTGTTCATCAATCACTCACCCTGCAGCCTGCCCTCTGCAGGTTTTTTTTATTTATTTATTTATTTTAAAAATTTTTTATTTGTAAAATGATATATAAATACATATGCATATATGTGCATTTGTTTACATAAATGTTATTTGTTATATATATATATATACATTTTATAAAGGTGCCTAGATTACCCAAATATTACTCAGAAACTACAGGGATTCCCATTTTAAACTGGGTTTTAGTAAACATAATAAGGGAAATTTAAAATGAGGGAAAAATTTTTTTTAAAATAAGGGTTCAAAGAAAAGCTAATACAAAGAGAATGTCTACAAGTTCCCTGTTACAAAGTTTCAGTAGGATGCCTGATAACTTGGTGGATCACTTCTCAAGGAAAAGTCAGGAACTAAACCAGGGACCTCAATTATGCTAGGCAGCAATTCTCCCACTGAGCTTTTCTGCCTCCTAAAGTTAGAGACCTTCAGAAGGCTATCTGCCCCTTTTCCCTCAGGCAGGTTAGATCCCCCGCAGTCAGCTGGAGTGCTGTTGATCAACTGCCTGTCTCTGCCTTCTCTCTGTTGTAATTCCTCTCTTTAAGTAGGCAGCTGGGCATGACCGCCTGCCTGAGGTGATCACCCTCCCCTCTCCCTGTCAAGTCAAAATCCCTTCTGATATTCAAGGAGGGCTCAGGTGGTTAAACTCGCCACAAAGAAATCTCTGTCCACCCTCCCTGACCCCTCTTCCTCTCAGGGAATCTGCTGTCACACTCCCATTCGGAGCAGGGGGCCAGGAGCTCCACCTAGTCTATCTGCCCTGAGGATCTTGTATGCGTGCCATTTCCTGTCTCCAAGGTAAGCAACCCACGAATTTCCCGTGGCTTCCCTATCTGTCCAGTACCCTCCCAGATGACTCAGAGCACCTTCTCATGGAGGTAGACATCTGCTCTACTCTCAGTTAGATACAATTCTCCAGGATTTTTGCTCACTTAATATCTCAGGAGTGGAGGAGGGGAACCCTTCCTCACAGCTGGGAGGTTTAATAACTCATGATTGGTTGTTTTGGCTTCTTCGTCTCTCTGAACCTTAGTTTTCTGGGAGTTGTGAAGCAGTGTCCTGGTTTGCTGTACCCCAAAGCAGGTCCCCAAGGCAGCCTCTGGCTTTTACTCTGTTGTTTCAGTGTGATCTAAGCCTTATATGCCTAAATGTTGGCCATCTTCCCAAAATCAAGAAGATGATTTTTAAATGATTGTTTGAAATAACGTTTTGGAGATTGTGTAACTCAGTGGTTGAATACCTGCTTCCCATGTAGGAAGCTCTGGGTTCAATCCCCAATCCCTCCTAAATAATAATAATAATAATAACAACATTTATACCAATATTATATTTTCATTATATGTAAATTTATTGATGACTCTGGTTCAATGATTTCTCTAAATTTCTACAATCTTGGCCTTATTAGGTAAGATCTAAAGGATTTGTCTCTCTCTCTCTCTCTCCAAATATCTATGTATAGTTAGATAGGTAGATAGATAGATAGATAGATAGATAGATATCTGCATGTTCTTCTAAAAATGTCATTTTAAGGATAAATTATAACACAGTACTTTTGTGAACAGTACTTTTTCTACCACCATTATCTTTCTAGAAATTGGTCAAAGTCAGTTTTTTTGCCACAAATAAAATTTGTAAACCATTTAAGGAGCGTGGACTTTCTGTGATACATTTGCTTCATTTGAAAAATTGATGTTTATTTTTTCATGCATGAATTTTTGTTTTTTTCTGAGGTAAAATAAATTGATAGTTGGAAAATTGTGTATTTAGCATTTTCTCTGCATAAGCAGGTATAATATTTCTAATACCTCTTCCTAGAAGTAGCTGAGCTGGCTATCCATTAATCTTCCCTCAATAGCTTGTTAGTGTCTTGTATTTAACACATTAATCAGAACTTCTCAGTCTCACTTACAGGAAGAAGAAAACATCTCATTGTAAAATTATACCAGGTACAACATGGGACACCCTGTTACTCAGTAAATCAATTTCTTCCCCCTTAAGGACTGAAGGCTGGACATGACTTCATGGTCAGCAGAAAAGGGAATCATGGGTGCCCTTAATTTAGGAGCCAACATGTCAAGGTCTAACTCTTGAGATGGAATTTATTAACCACGGAAACTGAGACAGCAAGGATAAGGCTGACGTGCTTGAGGAAAATCAAAATTAAAGAGTGTATCCTGTTCCTTATTACAAGACCCTTGAAGAAATCCTGCATATTTGCTGATCCGGCAAAAGTTAGCCATGCAGTATTTACTTGTTTTTTCTTTTTTTTCTTTTTTCTTTTTTTGCTTTCACTTTCCTGCATATAAAAAATCCAGCTCATATTCTCTCTTGGGCCACTAGATTTGGGAAAATTCCCCCATTTTTTTCCCCCAAGTTGCTTGTGCACTGGCAATAAGTCACCTTCTCACTGAGAGAAATGTTTCTCCTTTGTAGCAACTTGTCAAGCGGGATCTTCCATTGGAAATAGCTCGGGTTATGGTAAAAAGAAATCAAGCTAAAACTTTTGTCTAGGTCCCTGTCAAACAGAAAGTACATCTCGAAAGTCATGCAGGATACCAGAGAACTACTGTGAACACGAACAGAGCTGGAGAATCCCTTTCACTTTACCCTGATAATACCGCAGTACCTCTTCCATTTAGTATTGTCGATAATGTACCATTCTATCATTTCTATCATCCCTGGTACCAGTTTTCAAGGAAGAATTATGGTATGTTCCAAGAACTAATGTATTCATGTTAAGTTTGTGCCAGGAGTTCCTTATCTCTTAGAAACCATATAATATTAAGCATAATTTTAAAGTATTCTTTCATGATGTTTTCATTGATGACTGGGTACAAGAGAAGGTATTTCAAAAAATAACTACACTATAGCTGGCAGTCCAGAAAATTAACCACCCTCATGGAATTGAATAATTTTCACAATGAAATATTTTTCTATTTAAAAGTATGACACAATTATAAGAGTAAATATTGTTCATTACACAAAAATTAGAATACAACAAAATGCAAAGAAGAAAATGAAAATCATTCAAAAATGTTGTCAATCTTTAGATGTATTTTCTTCCAAGTATTTTTCTATGTGCATATGATGCTTATTTAAACATATATTTATTTGTTTACATAATTTTATGACACTGTATTTTAGTAACATTCTCATTTTATTATTAAATATTGATTATAAAACTTGATATATATTTTATTAAAAAAACCAGGTGAAATGTTTTCTTGTGAATATTGCATTAATTAACAATAATGAAAAATTTTTATGTAAATGTAGAAAAATTATAAAAAGAGGAACTATTTACAACCTAGAATATCAGGAGAGGATTTGATGGTATGGATGAAGGAGTTACATATAATTTTATATATTTGATGAGCTTTTGAAAGCAGAATTCTTCTCTTCCTAAAAACTCAATGATACTAAGAAATGCATATTTAGAGATTAAAAATCCAACATTGATTTATTTCACAATTGGCAATCTCTGGGTTTAAACTAGATCAGAGGCTAGTGGAGATTTTCTATGTCAATGAAAATTTAATAGGCACTGCTTACTCTGCAAAATCACTGAGTTAGTATTTCTCCCCAGTGTAAAATAAGTTTTTAAGAGTCATTAAATGCACTTTGAAATAATATAAGTAAAATCTGATGAAAGAATAATTTACAAAAATAATTTTTAAATTTTCTGAAAAATTAGGCAAATAATTATTTTATACTCTCCTTCATAACTCTGGAATATAAAGGTCTGATTTTAATAACAGTAGTTTTTCAAACCTAGTATTTATATGGTTATTTTTGCAGATATATGTTTGTATATCTTCTATTATTCACCTATTATAGACATCACGTAGTTGGTCATACTTTTTAATAGAGACAATTATTGTGAAATGTATTAAATATAAGTATAAAGCTATTTTACAATCATTGGATGTTAACTAATACTTTGAGTTGATATTGAAATGTGTTTCTCTTTAATTTTTTTCATTAATATGGGTCACATTTTGTTGCTTTGTCTCATGTTTAGTAACTTTTAAAATAATATACTTTAATTTGTGAATGATATATTGCAGGGATTCTGGATTTTTTATCTTTCAATTGGGGTATTGATTTTATTAAAGGCTTCATGAAAGAAAAATATAGAAATCAATCTCAGAAATGTAAATTTTTTATAATTAATTTAATGGTTAAAACCATTTGGCTAGCAATAAATGACTGGCAATGACTTTTGAAACTCTCAGGCTTCATATTATTCTTTGTAAAAAAGGATCTATTTGGTGTCAACCATGGTCTTAAGACACAGTTTTCACTAAAGGACCAGAGTTCTTACAGTTTTATTGTGTGACTTTTTATTTGTCTTACTTTCATGCTTGTCTTAATCAAATATATTGGTCTTATTGACTGGGCATAAATCCAGCTTTGCCCAGCCCTTGATGACCCCTCTTATTTATGCTCTGCTCCCCGCCCTAAAGTTGCCTCCCTTACTTACCTGGTGATTCGCCATCTGCACATTATTAATATATAGTGTCCTTTTTTGCGTCTTCCAATAGTTTTGCATTTAAAATCTATTTTGTATGATATTAGTATAGTTACTCCTGTGCTTTTTTGGGTTATTGTTGCTTGTAAAATTGTTTTCCAATCATTCACTTTCAGCCTCCTTGCCTCCTTGGGCCTAAGGGGTTTCTTGTAGATACCTTATAGATGGGTCATATTTTCTTATACATTTTGCCACTCTGTGTGTCTTGTGTGGTGAGTTTAATCCATTAACATTCAATGTTATTACTGTCAAGGAATTACTTACATTAGCAATATTTTCTTTAGCTTTATGTTTGCCATATGTTGTTTATATTTCTCTTTTCGTCTTTTTAGTTGTTCTTACACTCTCCTCCACCTCTTTTTCTTCTACTTTTCCCTTTTTACCTGCTTAGTTGGAAAGCATAGGGTACTGCTGAAAAGGTAGTAGTTGTTGACACACAGAACTATCACATCCTCTACACAGAAGCAGGCTGGCTGATTATCAAATCTTTTTGCTTTGTCTCTTGAACACATAACTAGACTATTTCTCATCCTTTATGGTAAAGCAAGTGAGATCTAGCCTAACTCCTATGTGTTATCTCAGAATCCATCTCACTGAGAGCCATTCTTTCTGTCACTGAGTGTTTGTCCTGAGTGACTTTCTGCAATAGTTTCGGTTTAGACTTTGTATTTTCAAATTGATGAACAATACAATGTTGATAAATTGTTAAAAAAGCAGAGGGGAAGAAACAAAGAATTAGAAAAGTGATTACAGTGGAAGAGAAGATACCAATGCAAACAAGAACTGTTTGTTTACAGCCATCTGATTATTTTGTGTTCAAGAAGCAATAATTTAAGCATACATATCTAAACTTGAATGTTTCTAACATATTTCAAAAAAGATTCTAAGTAACATGATACAATCTCATGAGTTCATATCTAAATCAATACATTTTTGTGACTGAGTAAATCTTAAGAACTATTAACATATAGTCATGTATTCTATTAGATCTTTCAGCTATATTTTGGAAAGAAGTTTATATTTTTACTAAATTATTAGAAGTCTCTTCACATCATTCTGTATCAAACTGCTTTTGTATTTATAATTGCTTATTTCCTAATTTCTTTCTTAAATTTCTAGGAATGCCCAAACATTCCTTTCTTCATGACTTCCTTTCCTCTCTTATTCCCCTAACCACTACCAGGGCTTTGCTATAATTGTCTAGACAAAACATACCATAGAACTTTCTGGAAATCTGATATTCATCACTTGGAATAGCTGGGGATGTAATGTTCCATGGGGTTTACTTTGACCAATAGTAGATCATAGCTAGCATATAAATTATTTTCTTCCTGTCTTACTTCATTGGAAACTTGTGCATTGCTAATGTGGATGGTTGGTTTATTGAGTTGGTTCATTACTTCTGAATGAGAGTGTAACTAGGGATATGTGAATTTGTGCATGGAATCTTTTAGCCAAATCCTTCTTTGTTCATCTTTTATTTAAAGGGGATCCTTGTACAGTTTGAGTTGAATAAAAGTTATTGCTGAGTAATGATGAATGTGAAGATGATATGTAAATTTTTGCACAATTATTTTCTTAAATGGAGAAATAAAAGATGTCAAATGGGTCATTTCAAAAAATATGCCAATAAAGAAGAGGTGGATAGACTAATGCCCATACTCCCAAAGGTGTCCATGTCCTAATTCCCAGAACCTGTGTGTCTCAACTGGTCATAGCAAAATGGTCTGTGCTGCTGGAATTAGTTAAGGATATTGAGATTGGTCACTATGCTGGATTACATGGGTAAGGCCAATTTAATCACAAAGGATTTTAGGAGAGTAAAGAAGGATGCAGGGGATCAGAGACAGAGAAGACGTGATGATAGAAGTAGGTTGGAGTGATATGGTTGCTGGCATGAAGGGGTCCACAAGCCAAGGAAAAAGGACATCGTATAGAATGTGGAAAAGGCAAGGAAACAGGTTCTCTCATAGAGACTCCTGAAGAAATGCACCCTGTTGACACTTTACTTGTTAGTGCTGAAAACCCATTCTAGATTTTTTTTTCCTGATTTGTGATATAATAACTTTGTGTTTGTTTAAGCCACTAAATTTGTTGGGTTTTGCTTAAGCAGAAATAAGAAATTAATATATAAGGCAGAATAATTAGTTTTAGAAAATACATATGTATAAAGCAAAATAAAAGGTAGAAAATGCTACAGTTTTCATCCTTGAACTTAAATCACTTTTCAAAGTATATAAGATTTTTTAATATTTCAAGTTAAGTTTAGCATTTTTGCTCCAATTCTGTTCACTTAGCCAAAGCATAAGAGAATTATTTTATTACTGGGAAATATACTTCTCTGTTTGTAAGTGTATTGGCAGGTGAAGTCAAATAAGTTTGTAATAAATTAAAATCTAGCAAATATAAAATTCAATAGCATAATAACTTTAAAATCAAATATAGAGATGGAGGATTAGAGAGATGGAGGGATCACTTCTTCCCCAGAAAAAATTGTAAGCAGACAGTTGGAGATTGTCTGGAAAGCTGCACTGGGGCTTAGGACAACAGGGGAAGGCAAAACACAACCCAGAAGAGAGGGAATCAAATGAAAGTCGTCTAGGCTGTCTGGATAATCCCATGATAGAGCCACAGAAGCAGCAGCAGGTGCCTATCAATCTACATATGGAGAAAATAGCAGTCCGTGAACTGCAGCAGCTAGGGACTGCAATGGCTGCAGACTGAGGGTCTTGCAGGGGTCCTCTTCCTCAAGTAAGGGGTAAAGGAGGGATACAGCCTACAGCAAATTCAAATTTTGGCAAGGGCCCTGGGTCGGCTGCATTGGAGGAATCTCACACTTCCAGGCTAGGTGGGACCCCAACATTAATTGCAGTGAGAGCTAGTAAAGAGGTAAAGACAATTATCCTTTTCAAACAGCCTTCTTACTTCCACAGGCTGGTTGCTGAAAAGACAGAGAAAGGGAGAATGTGGCAGGCCAAGGGTGGGTAACAGACTCTGAGAAAGTTTGTCTGTGATGCTTGGCCACCCCTGAAGATACTGCTTCTGCACTGCCACCCAGGGGAGCAGTTTCACTGAATGCATTCACCCCTAGCACCTGGGTTCTGAGCTGGGAGGTCTACCCAAGAGCTCCAATGCTGGCCAGAGCAGAAAAGTGCACAGAAAAGGTAAAATAATAATAAATAAATAAAATAGGCAGGCAGATGCCTTTACTTCTACTCACTTTAAGGCTTTTGTAAATTGGCCCGCATCCCTTACAGGCTCCTTAGCCCTGGTTTGAGCAGATAAACAAAGGAAATCCTAAATATCTAGAACAATTTGAACCAAGAGTCAAAGACCAGGTCTAGCTCACAGCTACTTAAGAGTATATCCCTAGGCAAGAGAGAGAAACTGAACAACAAAGTAAATTCAACGTTAGAATCAGAAGCTTAGACATCAGCCAAAAATTACAAGCCAGAAAATAAAGGAAGATATGATTTAGGCAAAGGAACAAATCAAAGCTCCACACAAGACACAGCACTTGAAACCGCTAATCTTTGAAGTTCATACAACTTTCTTAAATTGAATCTTGGAGTTACAGTTCAACATGGCTAAAGAAATAAAAGAAATTAAGAAGACACCGAATGAGCACACACATAAAAAATATTTCATGTAAATAGTAACCAAAAGAGAGCAGTAGTAGCTATACTGGTGTCAAACAAAACAGATTTTAATTACAAAAAAAGTGAAAGCAGATGCAGATAGCCATTATATATAAATAAATGTGGCAATCCACCAGGAAGAAGTAACAACCATAAACATCTATGCACCTAACCAGGGTGCCACAAAATACATGCAGCAAACTCTGTCAAAACTGAAAGGAGAAATACATGTCTCTACAATAATAGTTGGAGCCTGCAATTGTAGCCACATAAATAGATAAAACAGCTAGATAGAAAGTCAACAAGGAAACAGAGAACGTAAAAAATATGATAAATATGCTGGACCTAACAGACATATACAGAACATTGTATGCCCAATCAACTCGTTATACATTCTTTTTAAGTGCTCATGGATCTTTCTCCAGGATAGACCACATGTTGAGACACAACAGAGCTCTCAATAAATTTAAGAAGGAAATTATACAAAGCACCTTCTCAGACTATAATGGAATGAAGCTGGAAATCAGTAATAGGGAGGAAAGGGAGAAATTTGCACATATATGGAAACTATAGAACACACTCCTATACAATGAGTGGGTCAAAAAATAAATTAAAAGAGAAATTACTAGATATCTTGAGATGAAAGAAAATGAGAACACATGGTATCAAATTTTGTGGGATACAGCACAGGCAGGGCCTTGAGGGAAATTTATAGTCCTAAATGCCTATAATAAAAAAAGAAGAGCTAAAATCAAAGATATAACTGAACAACTGGAGAAACTAGAAAAAAGACATCAAACCAACCCCAAAGTAATCAGAAAAAAAAAAAATAACAAAGATTAGAGCAGAAATAAATGAAATTGAGATGTAGAATCCAATAGAGAAACCAGCAAAACCAAATATTTTTTCCTTGAGAAAATCAATAAAATTGACAAACTCTTAGCAAGACTAACAAAGAAAAAATACAGAATGTGCAAATAAATAAAACAAGGAATGAAAGGGTGCACATTATGACTGACTCAACAGAAATAAAAAAGTTTATAAGACGATATTATGAGAAACTGTATGCCAACAAATTAAGCAAACTAGATGAAATAGACAAATCCCAGAAATCCAAGAACAATCTACTTTGACTCTACAATAAATGCAGGAACTTAACAAATGAATCAGAAGTAAAGAGAATCAGTCACCAAAAATATAAACATTCCAGAAACAACAATGTTTCTGGACAATATGGCTTCACAGGTGAATTCTACCAAACATTTGGAGAAGAATTAATACCTATCCTGTTTAAATTCTTCCAAAACAATGAAAAGAAGGAAAATTACTCAACACATTTTATGAAGCCAGCATCACCCAAATATCAAAGTCAAATAACCAAGACACAAAAAAAGAAAATGACACACCAATCTTTGTAATGAATATATATGCAAAATTTCTAAACAAAATACTTGCAAAGCAAATCCAACAATGTATAAAAAATGATTTTACATAACAATCAAGTGGGTTTTATTCCTGGTATGCAAGGGTGGCTTAACATAAAAAAAATCAATTAATGTAATAAACCACATTAACAAATCAAAGGAAAATAGCTACATGCTCATTTCGATCGATGCAGTAAAGGCATTTGAAAATATCCAGCATATTTTCTTGACCAAAACACTTCAAAATATAAGTATAGAAGGAAAGTTCCTCAACATATTAAAGGGCATATATGAAAATCCCACAGCCAACATTTTACTCAATAGGGAGAGATTGAAAGCTTTCCCTCTAAAATCAGGAAAGACAATGATGCCCACTGTCACCACTGTTATTCAACATTGTGCAAGAAGTTCTAGTTAGAGAAAATAGGCAAGGAAAAAAAAAGATATTCAAATTGCAAAAGAGGAAGTAAAATTCTCACTATCATGGATGACATGATCCTATATTTAGAAAAGCCTGAAATATCTGCAACAAAGCTATTAGAGCTAATAAATGATTTCAGCAAAGTGGCAGGATACAAATTCAACACACAAAAATAAATAATGCTTGTATACACTAGTAACGACCAAGCTGAGATTGAAGTCAAGTGGAAAAATTCATTTATAATAGCAACAAAAAGACTCAAATATGTAAGAATTAATTTAACCAGGAATGTAAAGGATCGTATTCAGAAAAGTACAAAACACTGCTAAAAGTAACTGAGAAGACTTAAACAAATGGGAGAACATTCCATGCTCCTGGATTGGAAGACTAAACACTGTAAAGATGCCAGTGCTACACAAATTGATTTATAGATTCAATGCAACAGCAATCAGAATTGCAACAACCTATTTACACAAATAGAAAAGTAAATTACCAAATTTATTTGGAAGAGAAAGTAGACCCGAATGGACAAAAATATCCTAAAACAAAAGAATGAAGTCAGAAGACTCAGGCTTTCTGACCTTGAAGTGTATTATAAAGCTACAGTGGTCAAAACAGCATGGTATTGGCGGAAAAATAGACACATTGATTAATATAATCGAATTAAGAGTTCAGAAACAGATACTCACTTCTATGGTCCACTGATTTTTGATAAGCCTACCATGTCCAATTTTCTGAGAGAGAGCATACTCTTCAACAAATGGTGCTGTGAGAACTGGATATCCATAACTAAATGAATGAAAGAGGACCCCTATCTCACTTTCTATACAAGAATCAACTCAAAAATCATCAAAGACCTAATATAAATTCCAGGGCCATAAAAGTCCAGAAGACAACATAGGTAAACATCTATAAGAGCATATACTTGGTGGGGTTTCTTAAATCTTATATCCAAAGCACAAGGAAGAAAAGATAAAATAGATAAATGGGATCTCCTCAAAATTAAACACTTCTGTGCCTTAAAGGATTTCGTGAAGAGGGTAAAAAGGGAGCCTACTCAATGGGAGAAAGTATTTGTTAATCACACATCTGAAAATGGTCTAAGGTCCATGATATCTAAAGAGATTCTTCCACTCAATAATAAAAAGACAAATGATATAATTAAAAAATGGGCAAAACACCTGAACAGACATGTTTCTAAAGAAGAAATACAAATGGTGAAAAAAAACATGAAAATATATTCAACATCATTGGCTATTAGGGAAATGCAAACCAAAGCTACAATAAGCTGTTATTTCACAGCTATTAAAATGGTGACTATTAACAAAACAGAAAACTACATTTGTTGGAGAGGATGTGGTGAGACAGGAATGATTATTCACTGTTGGTAAGAATGTGGAATGGTACAGCCATTGTGGAAGTTTATTTGGTGTTTAATAAGGAAGTTAGATAAAAATCTACCTTGTGACCTAGTAAGACATCTACTAATTATATACCCAGAAGAACTGAGTGCTGTGACACGAATGGACTTCTGCACACGAAAGTTCACAGTGACATTATTCACAATTGCCAAAAATGTAAAAGGCCCAGGTGTCCATCAACCAAAGAATGAATAAACAATCGGTGGCATATATACACAATGCAATATTATTGTGTTGTAAGAATAAATGAAGTCATGAAGGATATCACAACATGGATGAACCTGGAGGACATTATGTTGAGTGAAGCAATCCAGGCACAAAAGGAAAAAATATTGTATGATTTCACTATTAAGAACTAAATATAATTAGCAAACTCATAGAGTTAATAGGTAGAATTTAAGTCACCAGAGAAAAGAATGTGGTTAGAAAATGGAAAGCTAAAGTTTAATCTGTGCAGAAGTGGTAAAAAGTTGTTTGGAAAAGTTTGGAAATGAATAGAAATGGTGAAGTCACATCATAGGATTTGTAATTAGTAGCATTAAAATGGATATGATAGTGGGTTTTTTTTTTGTTTTTTTTTCTTTTCTTGGAGGGTAATGTAAATAGTCTAAACTTTACTGAAGTGATGAATTTTCAACTCAGTGATTATACCAAATGCAATTAATTGTACCCTGTATATAAATTATATGGTTTATGACAAAAAGTAATAGGATGGGTTGGGGGAAAATACACCAAGTGTAAGCTATAGATTATTTAGTAGCCATACTTTGATGATGAACTTTCATAATTTGTTGCAAATGTTTCACAACAATGCAAGGTATTTGTGGTGGGGTGATGTATGGAAGCCCTGTATTATGTTATTTATACTTGTTTTGCAAGTTTGCAACTTTTATCCTAGACTTATGGTTTATATATGTTCTTGTATGAATGATAAAATTCAACAAATTGTTTAAAATGAAAAATAAGCTAATGTAATCAAAATATTGCTGATTTTGTATCTTGAGACAAGTAATCTCTATTGTATATATTGACTCTGGTAATTTCAGCTATTCCTCTTATTCTACACTAAAGTCAGAAATTCACTTACAGTCTTAAGACTCACTGTTCTCAGTTTTGTTTTTTTTCTCACCTAACTGTAAATATCATAAATGTAATTTATTTCTAGACTCCATCTTTACTGTTTATTCCATGCCTAGTGTCCCTCAGTCCAGTCCATGTTGGAAGCATTTTACATGCACATAAATATTTCACATGACTTGAAAAATAGTGACATTTTTAAGAAAATTGCTTTATTTTCTTGTTTTAAATTGTCATTCTAAAGCACACTAATAAAAATGCCAGAAGAAATATATTTGAATTTTTTATTTTGTAACTAAGGCAATTCTATAAAACACTCTTTTGCATAAAAATACCATATGAGATAAAT
>JAQZBX010028071.1:0-27992 GCA_029593785.1 Cabassous unicinctus
TGTGTCTGCTTATCTTCCCCTTGCTGTGAGGTCTTGCTGCATCAGCCCACCGTGCCGCGCGGGCCGGCCTGCCCTCACAAGGAGGCCCCGGGTTCGCTTCCCATATGGTAAACGGGAGCTCTATCAATTGAGCCACACCTGCTTCCCCCATAGGAAACCTTTAGATTACTAAGTCCCTAGGGCCTTGAAGGAATGTTCCAGAGCTGACAATGTAATCAGGTGACTCTTCTCTCTATTCTCAGTCGGGCCTGGCAGAGGATAGTCAGCATTTATTAGTTTTTTTGGATTTCCCTTCGCTCTGATTTTGTATCCTGGCTCCAACTAGGCGAACCCTTTTCTCTTCGCCCTAACAGTTGGCTTTGGCCCTGCCCTAACCACCCTCTGAGAAGGGCTCCTGCCCCTGTCAAAAGTCTCCTGAGGGCTGAGACAGAATCTGTTTGCTTTCCTAACTTCCTCATCTGACTGCTTCCATGTTTCCTGACCCCTGGCTCCTGACATCAGGGCTTGTCTGGGCCCCGGGTGTGGCCTTCCAGCCCAGCCCACCGTGGCTCTTCCAGTCTTGGTCTCCAGCTCCGGTCTTGCTTGCTGCCCAGCCGAGCAGAGTGCTTCACTACCAAGCCTGAAGAATTGGGAGTACCACCATCAGGCTAGGCTAAAGTGATTTGGATGTGTGGACAAAGAGAAGACATTTAGTCCATTTCATGCCTGGATACCTCTGTAATTCCCAGGACAGGGAGAGAAGAGGCTTGAATAAACCCCTCTGGCCTAGGGATTGTCTGATCAGGTTTCCTCTGGGGATGTCAGCAAAGTGAGTCTGAATTCACCTCCAAATCGCTGTCTTTGGCACCATGGAGTAGACCCCTTAGAGCCCATACCACTGCAGACAACATTTATTGATAACTAAATTATTTTCAAGTCTCAGCTGGGAACACTTGTTCCAAGCAATGTTGGGTACAAAATTCTTATCTAAAAACTGCAAACTTGTGCAGAAATGATAACAGGAGCTCGCATTACCTCATTTAACCCTCATACCAACGCTGTGAGTCGGCATCTTTATCCCTGTTTTACAGGTGGAGAGACAGAGGGTCAGGGAGGTTAATGGCTTGCCCAAAATCACACAGTCAGGATGCAGCAGACCCAGAATTTCACCCACATCCTGATGCCATCTCGAATCCTTGCAGCAGTCCTCAGACTAACTGCTCTACCTCAAGAGAACGTGTTGCTCTTTCTCTTCCTCCCCACCCAAATCCCTTCCTTATCGGCTCTTTCAGGATTGCACAGGATGACATCAGATCTTAGAGTAATTTCCTTTGGGAAAATAGGCCTCCAGAACCTGCAGAGCGGCTGAGGGAGACCCACAAAGAACACTTCTGCCCTTGCTCTAAATTCCCAGCATTGCCCACTGACGACCACCCCCACCCCACTGAAGAGCTGGTGAAATTGAACCGAACGCTCCTAATGATCTGTGAATGTATTAATCCTACTTTCCGTTAATTAACAATATGATAGAACCGGCATTTCGTAAGTCGTCACTTAACACATGTTTTAGCAATTATGTACTTAGTGGTTTGGATTCAGAATGCTAATAGAATACAATTTTAATGAAGATATGATGCTATGAAAAATGTACTGAGAAGAGTTTGGGTTTTGCTTCAGTTAATGTGTAGGAGGGTAGGGGGTCTCAGTTTGAAGGGTGGGGCTGCCCAAATGCCTTCTAGCACTTCAGTGCTCCTGAGCCAGGAGGGCCCTGGAGATGCTGCAATTAGCTGGTTCCTGGCACCATGAATATCTCATCCAAAGGCCCCTGCTTGGGCGTGGGCAGGGCTCCACACCAGCTGACAGGCACTGAAGGTGATTTTTCAACCAGGTACCTGTTTCCACCCATCCCCTGGCTTTTAGCAGTCTCTGTGACCAAGGAATGACGTAGAACCAGAACTCATGACATACAGCTCCAGGGTGTCCCTCTAGAGCAGAAGGCTCCAAAATTGTTTAACTATGCAGAAAAAAAATTAGCACACGTCCCTAATATATACTGTTTAATTTTCAGTTATGTACATGTGCTATTAGGGTTACTATATCAGGTAGATCAAAAAGATATATAAATTAAAAATAGGATAAGATACATTGGAAATAGCAGTATTTAGAACTTTATTATTAAAGTAATATTTTTTGTGAGGACGCTGATTGAATATGCCTCTTTTTTTTTTTTTTTTTAACTCTTGATTTAACACTGCAATACAGCTCTAAAGCTTGGATTCTACTTTTGGTTTGTTTTGATACTTGGTTTTAATGGTGTCATAACTGAAAAATACACCTCACAAAGCTACCCAGATCCCAATGGAAGACACGCATTCACTGCGCTGACTAAATCATGATAATAATTTTTCAATCTCATCCTCCAATTATGCAAAGGAATTTGTTGAAATTCAGCTTGTAAATTTCCATCTTCCTCGATGTCAATCAGTTTTTCATGCAAACTAATCAAGTGTTGCATTTTTATATTTGTATCAAATGGGTTCAAAATCCACTGAAATGTTCATTTTAAAAGGTTGTTTTAAACAAGTTTCAAAGTTATGTTTCCAGGTTTTAAAAGTATGCAGATAGAAAGGCTTTTGTAGGTGACCCAGTTACAGTTTTTTTTTAGGCACAAAATCACTTAACAATAGAAATATTGGCCAAACATTTGTGTTCCAAGTGCCTTCTCTACAGCACAGGTTTCTGTTGAAAAGCACCTTCTTTCTCACTCATTTGGCTGCTGCTTGTCCCATCTGATCAGAACACGTTTTGGAAGTGTGATGTGGCTGGCGAGAGGTCTTGCTAAGAGTGAGAAAGGGTCAGCTGGCCATTTTCCTCTTGGTGGCACATGCTTATATCATGTATTTTCTCGGCAGCTGCCCATTTTGTCAGGGTTGGTTTACTTAAAACCAGATCACGTCGTGATCTGCACTTCCACCTCTCGGTCCCATGCGAACCACACCTAGTTGCCAGGTGCCTGGCAGCAGGTAGCACACCTGTCCTGGCCCCCATCGTAGCAGTTCTTCTTTTCCGTCCAGTCTACAGCAAGTGTCTCCCTGACGTATGGGCGTGTGAGGGCACCAGGATATTCAATCCATATGTCTAAATATTAATGAAGCTTAAATGATTTTTAGATGGAAAATAAAAATTAGACATACATTTTTCCCCCTTCTCCTAGTGTTTCTCAGCTCTCACTGTACATAGGAATCACTTGGGAGATTTTTAAAAATACAGATTACCCCAGACCTTTTCTAACTCAAAATGCTGAGGATGGGGCCTGCATATCTGTATTTTTTTAAAAGCTTCCCAGGGGATTCTGATGGGTATCCTTGGTTCAGAGTCGCCCTTCCAGACCGGTACTGCTTCAGTTTTAATTTGCATAAAAGTCACCTGGGGAGTGTGTTAAGATGCAGATTCAGGTTCTGTAGGTCTGGGGTGAAGCCTGAACATTTAATTTCCCAGGTGATGCTGATGCACCTGGTTTGGAGACCACACTTTGAGAAACCTCTAGACTGTGCCGGTCCCTGCCCCATGGCTTCCCCCACTTCCCCCCGCCCCCCCCCCCACCTCTGGCCTTTGTCTCGGGGGGCAGGGAGCAGTCCTCCATCAGCTCGCAGCAAAGCTCCATCAATGTCCGGGCTGCCTGAGCTGCAGATCTCAGCTTCTCCGGGAGATCTGGCCTCCAGATGTTAAGAACAGTTCGGAGTGTGTCCTTTACAGCCAGAAAAATAAAATAGGCCAGACCCCACCCCAGGATGAATAAGCGTGCATGTCTCGTGCAAAGCACTTGGCAGGGGACCTGCGATTGGCAGCCGCCTACCCACAGACTCCAGGAGGGGTTGCTGGCAGCGCGGCGGGCTGGGGTCACAGAGATGCCGGCAGAAGTGACCCCTCCGCAGGAGGCGTGGAGGGGGCTGTGAACCGACGGGCGTCCAGCCAGGGCCCTGTCAGTTGGGACTGTTCTGAAACCATAGCTCATAATAAAAGTCATATAATTTGTGGCAGTGCTGAAAACCTGCTTCCAAGTAGCGGTTTCTTGATGGAGGAGGAGATTTGGAACCTTATCTGAGGCCAGTAATCCTTCTCCAGAACTCGTGTGGGCGCTGCCGGGGGCGCTGAGCTTTTGGAGGGAGTCCTCTCTGCTTCTGTGCTGAGGAGAAGGCCACACTGCTGCTTCCCACAGGTCCTTGAGGGCAGGTTTTGTTGTCTTTGACTGCCCCACCTTCCCCCCTTTGTTTCCCTCTGTCTCCTTCATGAATTGAAATGAATTTTAATAAGTGAGGCTTGGGGCATGGGCAGAAATAACCATGTGTGGAGATAGAGGGCGGGATAGGGGATAAGCCATAAAAAGTCGAATCTGATCTGTGGGAAGGGGCGGCTAAGCCCTCACCAAGTGCTTTCAGATAGTCCTGCTGGCTGGGAGGTAGGTTTTATCTCTCCCACAGGAGGATAGTGAGGGTCAGGTGGTTGAATATACAGCCCGCCATTGCCAGAGCCAGCAGTTGAGCCCAAACTTACCTGGCTCAAGCCCACCCCACCTCACCTGGTCATAGAGGTAGATGGAAACTCCCTCTGCTTTCCAGGATGCTCTCTGCCTGGGGGTGGAGTATCAGAAAAGAGACAGATTTGAAACCCACACTGTGGTGGAAAAACTGGGGATACCAACCCAAATACCCACCCTTTTAGGGGAGAGCTTCCGAGCGGCTCAGTCTAGGGGTTTGGAGGTGTTGAAGGACACACTCCTGCCCGTGGAGCCTGCCGAAGCTGCTCCCGGCCCCATGGTTTCCAGAGCAGACGTGCAGGCGGCATCCCACGCCCTTGCTCCAGCTGCGCCTAGGACCTCAGCCTCCTCCACCCTGCTGGGCATGTGGCAGTCTTGGCACCTTCTGCTGGGGTCCTGATCCCAGCCAGTTGTCTAGCGATTTAATTTGGTGAATTTACCACTGCGTCCCAGAGTTTCTATTGGCACTTAACAGCAGTAATATGTGTCTCTCGCGCCAAGAACTGACTATTTTCCTGACCAAGATGGAACACCACACACAAAAAAATAGGTTCGTGAACTAATCAGCTGCCCTGACAAGTGTCATTCACAGAATCACTGCTGTAGAGCGCACTTGGAATGAAATGAGGTTGGGGTTGTCTGGCCTGGATCACAGGTGCTTTTTCCCTCTCGGTTAACAAGCGTCTGGGACGAAACACCCTCTCCCTGCAGTCACAGGCACTTTGAAATCACACCATCAGTATTCATGGCAGATTTCTCTCTTAGAAAAATGGTTTGGGGATGGTTAGAGAACTCTCCTTTCCTCCCTCCCTCCTTCTCCCTCCTCCTATTTCTTTCTCTTTTCCTTTCTTCCTCCCTCCCTCCCTTCCTGGGTGGTATTTCAAGAGCCCCTCCCTTCTGTCCTGACTCCTAAGTCATAAAGCCCATTCTGCACTCATGTGATTTCACAGCTCAGGGAGGTACCCCCAACTGTAAAAAGTACCTCCCACAGCCTGAATGCCTGCTTGGCATTCTAAATTAGAACACAATGGCTTTTGAACCTGAATTTGATTCAGGCAAGCCACCAATACTTGGAGTAAAAAGAAGATCTGTCATTTACACTTTAGTATGAATGGGTTTCTGATCCTTTCCTGAGCCTGACAGCTTTGTCTTTGCCCCTGATCTCCCAGTCCTGCCACCGACAGGGCTGAGTTATAGCTCCCCATGAAAGGGATGTCAGAGGCTCCTCAAAAACTGTGACTGAGTCCCACCCTCCCCCACCCCCCACCCCTTCATGTGAGAAGGAGCCTGGGGATTCTCCTTCCTGTAGAAAGTTGTAGATTCTCTTTTACCAAATCGTCTCTGCTGTGTGCCTCCTGAATTGGGAAATCAAAGGGAACTTAGAGCAAAGATGGACTTCGCTGGGCATCTGAATCACCAGGGAGCTGGTTAAAATGCAGATACCTGGGCCATAGTCACAGAGGCTGCTTTTGGAAATGGGGCAGAGCTCAGGGGTCTGCGTTTTTAGTGAGCCCCTCCCCTAGTTGATGAGCACACTGTGCTTTCACACCCAGCTTGATTTATGGTTTAGGGGCCTTCCTAAATGGTCCTGAGGTTGCTGTGGCCATTTGAAAAAATTACTTGTAACTGAAGCCTTAATGAAATACTTTCCAGTTCACGGTTGGCTTCTGACTTTTAGAATGTTTATTCTCACATTTCAAGGTCAAATGTTGGTCAGAGCATCCTCAGGCTGAAAGAGAAAGGAAAGCATCTTTCCAGTTGAGAAATTGGCTCCCGTCTGGCAAATGCTGCCAACGTAGCTTAATATAAATTTAGGGAATTCGGTCTTGTGCAGTTACTCAGAACGAGATTGGAAATCTGATAGTGCCGCTTCTGTTACCTGATTCCTCACACACCTGAGATCGCCCTTCTCCTCATACCCAGCTCCCCTCCTCCCCTAAGGTGGCGGGAGAGGCGCAGGTGTGAGCTGGCTCACTAAGTAACTTTCCCTCTCCTGATTAAGTGGTGTGTGGGAATCAAGGAGACCCGTGTCGATTCACACCGCTCTCTGGCTGGGCTGAGCGAGAGCCACTTGTAATTCCCCACAGCCCCAGCGAGCTCTGCAAGGCAGAAAGAAATATGACCAGGCAAGTTGAGAAAATAAATTAAACTAAGTGTCAACTTTTCTTGTTTCTCTCCTCATTATTAAGAGATGGAACGGGGCTCGTTTATCAAGGAGAGGGAGAAATTAATTGACATGGCTTTAATATCGTGGTGTCTGGTGTGTCTGGCCACATTCCTTCATTTTTTGGAAAGGCATTTTATTATAGTTTACAGCAACCAGCTGCCGAGCTCCTGGTGTCAGCGAGGAAGCAGGTGCATGGATGACCCACGGTGCAGGGGCTCAGAGGCCACTCGCAGTGGGGCGTGGCGGGGAGGGCCAGCCAGGTCAGAAAGGGCCCCCAAAGAGGCAGCCTCTTGGCTCGGGGCAGGGAGGAAGGAAGAAGGGTGTTGGGAAAGAGAGAGGGCCTTGCTAAGTGCTGGGTCCCATCACAGGCCTATTGGTGGGCATGGGGGAAGGAGGTGGCAAGCTCTGCCTCCATGGCTTCCTGGCCAGGCTGAGCCCTGTGTACGGAGGGTCAGCTGCCTGCCCCTGTTCTTTGTTCTTGATAAGGTGAAGGAGTGAGTGCTGCTGCTTTCCCCTCCAGGGTGGCTGACTCATTTTAAAGCCAGTTTGCTGCAAGAAGTCTCTAGCACCAAGCTCAGACACCCAGCCCCATTTCAGGCGGGATTGTGGCTGGAGACTAGAAGCATTCAGAGAAGTAACCCACCCCGTGCCTGTCCTAGTTAGACTGGCTCAGGAGGTAGTCTCGTCCTTTTTCTTTATAAACGTCACCTCTGTTGTGTGCCTCTAAAACAGAATTCTTAACCTTTTTTGTTCCATGGACCCCTTTACCAGTCATGTAAAATGAATACTACTGTAATTTATTTATTGCATACATTCATAAGTGAAGGAAATGCTAGATTTCAGATAGAGGTCAGAGAAAATAAAGATAAGTTGATTTTTTTTCAGTTCAAGCTCACAGATCCCCTGAAATCTTTCCATGGACCCCTGCTCTAAAAACCCTCAGTATCCCCTTACTTGGCCGAGGTTTAAAGAAGCATTTACCTGAAAGGGACGCTCAGTCGCATCTTTCCCACACCTTTTCCCTGCCCACGTTCTGCTGGGCAGGTAGGACAAGGGGTTTGTGCTCACATGGCAACGTGACAGGCCAGAGTTCCAGAGCCAGGCTGTGTGACAAGTTTGGGACTCGATGATACCAAATTTGGAATAGCCTGCCTTCATGGAAAGAGAGTAGGCTATGGTGAAAAGAGCACAGGCTCCACCAGGGCCTCCGTTCTTCATCTGTAAAATGGGAACCTTTCCTACACCTTGGGGGCCCGGGAGGAAAGGTGAAGACTGAGTTAAATAAAGAACATAGACAGAGCACCTAAGACATTTAGATGGAGAGCTGCTCAGTACGTGCAGACAAACTTATTTTTTAAATATTAGAATATTAGATTATTATTCTTATTCTTTCATTATTAGAGTAAATAGCCCCATTTGGGATTCCAGACATGTATCTGAAGGAATCCCATCCCTAGCTAGGTGGGAAACCAGGCAGCCGGAACTGTTGCCCTATCCCTTGCCCAACACCAATGTCTGAAAATGCTCAGGAAACTAAACGCAACTCAGACTGGATGTCACTCGTGTCAGGGTATTGTGTGCCGAGGCTCCCAAAGTGGCAATCAATAATCGGAAACATGTCGCTTCTTTTGGAAAGGCAGCTTGCTTTTTCGTGGAACAGATCGATGTTCTGAGTTATATTTGTCTTAGGGCAAACCCAGGGCAGCGGCCCACCCGGTCCATACCATGCCCACGTGCCGCTCGGCGCTTCTGCTCTCCTTCCTGGTGGATAGGGCGGGGCCTCACGAAACCCCTGCCAGGCCCGTGAAACCCATTGGCCAAGCCCATGGTAGCCCAGAGAGGTGGCCCACAGTGTTCTGATGGGGGTGGGGGCGGCCCAAGATGGAAGGTTACAATGGGTGCACAGCCGACAGGGGGCAGACTCTTGACGAGGCAGGCAGACCACACGCCTCGCTGCCCCCCTCATCCTCTCTGAGCCCTGTGACCACCAAGTCTGTCTCTGAACACTTGCTGATCCAAGGAAGCCCCTGACAACCTGCTCCAGAAGAGCAGGGTGGGGTCAATGACTCCGGGAGGCAACTCCTGCTCTGCTTTTAGACACACCCCCATCACCTTGGACCAGTCACCTGTTTGTGCTGAGCAGCTGAGCAAGAGAAGGCTAGCCGAGCCTGCGCTGCCTCCCACACCAGGTTGCCTTGGGGACCCGATGGGTTGATGTATGAAGAAGCATTTTGGAACCGGAAAGTGCCCTCCAGGCCCCAGCCCGAGGGGTTAGTATTTATGTTGGAAGCAGCCCATGGATATTGCTGCTTCCCCCAATGCTGGGTTTTTAGTGAGAGAGGGAGGTTGTATGAGTTATAAATATACTTGTGTGTGCATACCTTATATTCCTCATGGGATATTCAGAATAAATTTGACAGTTTGATTCCCCCCCGCTCTCATTTTCTTTTTCCTGTTAACCAAATTTTTGTGTAACTCATGACTTGCATTGATTTTCATTGATAGTAAGGTGCATTAGGCACTGCCCAATTGCCTATTAGTGTTCATTGACCTACATGATAAGAGAAGGAAATTATTTTTGAGGCTTGAAAGAGGCTGTTCCCATCTTTTGCAACCTGACCTAAAAAAAAAAATTCTCTGCAAGTTTAACTGTTGGCTGTTGCACAGTGACTGCGTTTGGAGCAGGTCATTTTAATTTTGAAGGTATTTTGTTTTCATATTTCTAGTCTCCTCTTCTGTGTGTTTTTATAGCCTTGTATTATTCAAATGAGTATTCAGTTTTCTTCATTTAAATAAAAGAGGGAAAAAAGGTTTGACTGTTAAATGCTTATCTCTTAAATAGAGCTTACTTGTTCCTTTCCAATAATAGCGTCATTCAGGAGAATGCTGTAGAATTTCATTTTTAAATGCTCCCTGTCAACTACTACCCTATTTATGCCCTTTTTAAAGCCCCTGTTTGGTTGGGGTTAACCTTCCCACCACCTTCTTTGAGGCAGTTTTGCTGACTCCTGGAGCCGCTCGAAAAGCACGAGGGGCAGATAAGATGGGGGTTTAAGAGAGTCCTGCCTGCTGGCGACCGGTGGACAGGGTTCCTTGAGAGAACTGCTCTGTTCTCCCCCAGGTTCTGGCCCTTTGACCTCCACCCCCACCCAGTGGCCAGACATCAGTCCCTGGGGCTTCTCCTGGCCTGCGTGAGTGAGTGGCAGGGACCAGAGCCGAACCTTGACAGAGGCCCAGAGAGCCACACAGTTCGCTACTTGGCCCTTGCTTTTAGGGCCTCTTACCCAGCTACTATGCCTCAGGCTGGGCCTTCCTGAGGCGGGGTGTGGGGAGGCTTTCTGAGGGGGCCTCTCTGTTAGCAAAAAGGGGGAGGGAAGGGGTCAGCCCTTTCTGCCCCTCGGCCTTCCCGAGTCTCACAGACAGGACAATCTGTGTGTCCGCAGATTGATCGGAAGACTGTTAACCGAAAGGATGTTTCCCTCCCACCACCCTGGCCTGCCCAGATTTCTGACCTTGTTGTGTTTGTCCTTAATGCCTCAGTTTAATTTATTTTGGGGTTGTTTGCCACTGAGTTACTAATTCCTTGTAAATGATAATGCACCTGTGAGATAAAAATGATTATATGTTAAGGAATAACACTTATTGATAATTAAGTGTTTCATTGCTTCTTTGCTTTCCCCAAATGGAATAAATATTTTAGACGTAATCAAGTTTGTTTTCTCTATTCAGGCCAAACAGACATGGATGTTAAAACGATATAGATCTTTATCATACTGCAAATAAGTCTTGACATCGGTGAATTGTTATGCATCCCAGGTACATAGGCTTGAAATCCAGGCTATCTCCTTTAATCAAGACAATCATTTTTGTGATTTTGAGTCCTATGTGGTTAGGGAAGAGACCAGCAGGGAAAATTTCGGAGTCAGAATTTGAAATGATGCGACGAGTCTTACTCCCACCCTTCCCCTAGCAACAGCCTGCATTTTAATTCCGGCTCCTAGCTTGGTCACCCCTCTGCCTATCTCTGAAGGGTGGCACAGGGTGGGAAATCAGGGCAGCAGTGAGCCCTGAAAAGTATTGGGTGTTCAGTGATTTACACAGTGGACTGAGCCAGGAGCTGGGTTGCAGCAGAAAAGCAGCTTCCGTGGCAGTGAACTAAACCCTTGACACTCATGATGACGTGACTTATCCTGATCTATTCCAGGATCAATTACTTGTACGTGGCAGCAAGGTCACTTTAAAATAGGCTGTCCCCTGGGGGACCATGTCCTTGACTGCTATACTGGAGTCATGCTCTTTCCCGAAAGCAGGGATGGGTTCTGCTCTCCCATCGCCGGCCTGGTTGGAGGAGGCGGCGTGCAACCTGTGGGTGGGGGTGGCTGAACCCTGTGACCTCGCCCCCTGAAAGCTGGCCCATCCTGGCTTGTTGAGAGGTTCACATGTTGCCTGGGTTTGGGTCCAGGACAGAGGACCTTCAGAGACAAATGAGACTCCAGTGGCCCATGGGCCAGCAGTGAGGCTCGAGAGGTGAGGGCTGGCTGGGGATTCTCCGACTCGTGCTTTTAGAGAGCTCATCGCCTAAGAAGAGGGCGTTGGTCACGTTGATCCCAGCGCAGAGGTGCTGTTTGGGGGAGCCAGGAAATGCTGAAGGAAAGACTGAGGCAGCCTTGAGGGGAGGCAGTGACTCAAGTGGGTTAGCAAAGGTGCTCGCACCCTGGAGGAGCAGAAATGGCTCATTCATTCATTCATTCATTCACCAGTCACTCAGCACTTGCTGTGTGTAGGGCCTCTGTTTGGGGACCCACAGTGATGAGACTCCAGCTCTGCACCTGCCCAGGGTGCTCGGCTGAAGTCAGTGCTGGAAGATTCCTGCGTCCTCTGCCACCCTCCGCCCTGCCCTGAAGGGTGCTGCATCTTAACCCCTCCTTATGGGCAGGAAGAAGGGGGCTACACCCCTCTGTGTGCTTCAGGGGTCCCTGCAGGGTAGACTTTAACCTGATGGCATTGAAGGCCTCTTCCAACCTGGAATTCCCGAAATAACTCGGTGAGCAGAACATCGTTGGGAAACTAAAACTACTTGGGGTGGGGGTGGGGAGCAAACACACCAGAGCCCAAAGAGAAATCATTTGGGTGCTGCTTCTGGATGTGGCTCTCATCCAACTCTGCAGATAATGAATGGGACCAAGAGCCGATGAGAAGGAGATGCCCAAACAGAAGGAACCTATGTCCTTGCTGGAGCTGACAGCTTTGTAACTCACTTCAGCGACCTGGTTTAGAGAGTGTGTAAACCTGATGAAATGTTTTTTGTCGGGCCTCTTTTCATACAAAATATCGTGTCTGATGCCTGCTTCAGGCTGCAGAGGTAACTTAAGACCCAGCTTTTACCAGAGAATGCTGGGGGAAACTTGCCAACTTTGAACCCACCTCCACCCCCACCCCCCCCCCTCACCCCAGCACTGCTTGTGTCCTCCTTGGTGTGTGGCAAGTATCTTATGAACTCGATTGCCCTTCATGTGGGGGTCCTGGCCCTCTGTTTTACTGGAAATTGCTTCAGGGCAGGGAGTGGCCTTTTCCTTTTTTTTTTCAGAGGAGTCTTTAGAGGCTGCAGGAGCTCATTATCAGCTACCTGTTCCAGGTGTTCCTTCCAAGCAGTGTCAGAGTTGGAGAGATGAGAGTCAGAAGGGGCTGTAGAGATTCTCTCTCCACCTTGGGTTGCTGGAACCCAAACTAGATAGGGAAGCTTGAAGAGGAAATCACTGATGGGAAAAGCTAATTCCCGTAACACAGAAATGCCCGCTCTGGTTCTCGGCTTTCTGGCCCGGGTGTCTGGATTGCGCTGTCCGGGTTCACGCCTCTTTAGAGGCGCACCCTGGGGTGTGGGACCCAGCGTCCAGTCTCGCCACCTTAATTTGTAGGTGCAAAGTCAAGGCTCAGAGAGGGGAAGGGGCTTCCAGAAATTACATGTAAATCAGAGGTAAAACAGAAATCGAACCCAGCTCTCCTGCCCCCCATCAGCACGTCTGCAGCCACTGCGTGAGCTCCTGCGTGTGACTCGTACCTAAATTACGGCAGCTTTTCATCGGAGGTGGGATGTGCTCCTGCTTTTGGATCCATGTGGCAGAGCAGAGCTTCCTGAGTGGCGTCACAGATGGGGCAACATGCTGGAAACCCCATCAGGGGTGGGAGGAGAAGAAAGGAAGGGGCAGGAGAGTAGGGAGAGGAACTCAGGATGCTGGGCAGCAGTTGCCTGCCAAAATCCTTCAGTAGGGTTTGTCTAGTAAAGCCGGTCTCCAGCCGAGTAAATACAGTGGGTAGCTGACGGGCTGACAGCAGGCATCAAACAGCCTTAAACTGCCCCAAATCCACAGTGCTTTTGAAGCAGCAGTAGAAAAAGGATGCCTGCACAGAACAGAGACCCGAAACTTTTAATAGTTTCTTCCAGGCCTCAGGATGTCCTGATGAGGTATTAGAGGAAGTAATTCAGGAAGAAAAGGACAAATAACCACCTCCGTCCGGAGGCTGACCCCAGGGCTGGCTGTTGGCTCCATGCAGAAAGGGCCAGCGTGGCCCCGCGGTGATTCCACGCAGCTCTCATTAGCCCACCCGCCTGCCTCCAACGAGGGGGCCGCTGGGCTCTGACCTTGGTAAATAATAGCCAAGTAAATTTTTTGTTTGCTTCCAGGCAAATGTAAGCCACGCAGTGCCTACTGCATGTGGGTGAAATCATTAACTTTTCCTCACTGTTGGAAGGGTGCTCCGTACAAATTAGAAATCATTTCCTCACCCTCCAGGCCCTTCGCAAGGATCCGCCCCCCTACCCTCGAATCAGGAGCCTGGCACGACTGTAGGGCATCAGAGAAAAACATACGCAGGCGTGCCAGAATTGAACCCTGTTTTTTTCTTTCCCTTTTCCCTTTAGGGTTTGGCTTTGTCACTTTTGAGAATGAAGACGTTGTGGAGAAAGTCTGTGAGATTCATTTCCATGAAATCAATAATAAAATGGTAAGTAGGTGAAATGGGAGTGCTCCCTCGGCCGCGTCCCCCAGCGGCAGCAGGCCTGCGGGGGGCGGGGGGGAGGGCTAGACTTTAAGGGTTCAGCCCTGGGAGTTGCAGCTGTTGTTTAGGACAGGAATTGGGAAACGTTTGCTGCGAGGGGCCAGAAAGCACGTTTTTCAGTTGTGCGGACCGTACACCTGACTGCTGAACTACACAGCTGTCCTGTGGTAGCTCGAAAGCAGCCCTAGACCATAGCTGGGCTTTGTAAAGCTTGATTTATGGGCACAAAAATTTGAATTTCATATATAAATTTTCATGTGTCACAAAATATTTGATTTTATTTTTTCATTTCTTCTTTTCCCGTTTAAAAGTGGTACAGAAACAGGCAGGAAACCTGGATTGGCCAGTGGGTTATGGCTTGCCAACCCCTGGCTTAGGGTACCATTTTGCTGTTTAGATTTTGAAGGGTTTATTCTAACTATAAAATTTATGACCCCAAACTCTTTCTCACTTTGGGTCCTGCTGGATAATTAACATCCTCCATTGGAATCAACTTTAGATGGTTATATCCTCATGATCAGCTGCTTCCTTCCCAGCCTTTGGGTCATTACATTTCCTTTTCCTGTCAGGCGGGCGGAAGGTTGGATTAAGGGAAGCTTGGGGAGCCAGGTAGGCCTTCCAGAGAAATGGCCACCAGAGGGCGCCATACCATGAGCCGAATGCGTGCACTCACTTGAAGGCTCGAACTCTTTTCAAACTCATAGGAGGTGCAAAACCCCTTCTTTGTTTGTTCCAGAAAATGGGAACTCAGCAGGTGTTTCTGGAGCCATCATCAGGTTCTTTGGCACCAAAGCACTTTGATGGGTCAACAGACCTCCAGCCCCAAGAGGAAGAGGGAGGGGAAATTTGTGTTTCAGTCACAGCCGTAACTTTGATATTTTCTTCCTTTTGTCAAAACATTCCTTGCTTCTGAAACATGCTTTCAGATATGCATTGTATATTGGTCTGATACGTGTTCACCGACTTTAAATTCAATAATAGAGCTTTTAGTGTGGATAAGATCAAAGCAATCTGCTTAGCATGTGGTGCTACAGGCCTGATTCAATATTTGACTTGCTAATTTTTTTTCCCAGGGCACTAAAATAATATTGTTCATATTGTTCCTGGCCATAATATGCATCTGAAATGGAAATACTGTTTCTTTGCATACTGTATGTTGGAGATGTCAGCCCAGGTGTTAAAATGGCACCGGAAGATAAGTGCATAGGTAGAGCACAGGTCCCTCTCTGCCTTTCTCTGCCGCCACATGTAGGTGCTTCCAGTTTGTATTTCTCTCTTTCAGGAGGTTCTCCTTGCTAATGTTTAAAACTAGAGAGACAGGGAGCTTAAAAGGAAACCAGCCTCTAGTGCCCTGATTGCCTTGTTTATCTAAGCCAGAGATATGCTGTTGACAGACCCCAGTGAAGGCTGCCTGGGCAGCGGGGAGTGGAAGAGGCCACGCAGAGAACTGGTGGACACCATTCCTGCCCTGTGCGGCCTTACGGTTCATCGGGAAAGGCCTGGTGTAACCCACGCTCTGAGCTGCCTCGAATGCATATTGGGGCCTTTCACTATTGCCTGGCTGGGAAGCAAGCCAGAGAGACAGGTGAGGAAGGGCCTTATTCTCCTTACTGTGCCAGTTGGGGAAACTGAGGCCCAGTAGATGGGACCCAGGGCTACCCAGATAGTGAAGGAGCACAGGTCTTGAACTTATTGGCTGCCAGATAAACTGTAGAGATAGTTGTTTGAGCTTGGGGGTAGGAGGGTGAATCCCCAGATGACCCAGGAGGTAGAGTTTCAGCCCCAGAAAAATAACCCATGGACTGGATTGAAGCCAAAGGGGTTTGCAGGCATTTTCCCCAATCCTTTTGCATTTAACACATTCTCCTCTGCCCCAGGTAGACGTTGACTATGGTAAGGGTTTCTGTTTTGAGTCTTAATACTTGTTCTTTAAGAGAATAGCAAAAGTGGAGTAGACAAAGCAGAGGAAGACTTGGGACGCCAAGTGGTTAGGATCACAGGCTTCGAAGGTGTTGGTCCAGGTTCCCATCCCAGCCCCACCAGATATTCTTTCTAAGGGAGAATGTAAAGGTCTTGGGAGAAGACTTTGGGGTAGATCACTAAACCTCACTGACCTCCGATGAAAAAAGCTCAGTAATGGTTCCACCTCATGGGATTGCTGGGAACTGGGTGAAATACTGTGCATAAAGGCTTTGCACAGGCTATGAGCTTAATAAACATTTGTTCTTGTCATCCTCAACCTCATCATGGCTGAAAAGTCTTCCTCCCAGCAAGCTTCCCCTTCCTCCACAGAAGGGTGGAATTTAAAGGGTATTGGTAGAGAAGGCTGAATTGTGAATTGCTTTGGATTCTGTTATCCTGGTTTCTACTTTGGAGGCCCAAAGAAAAGGAAATGAATTTAAACTGTGCTATGGACAGAATTCAAATGAGGGATCCGGAAAGACTCTGAGAACTCAGAGACTGCCAAGCAGGAACACGGACAGTTGTGAGAATGTACGTAGGAGTGTTTTATAAACTGGACTGTGCTTTGAAACTGTCTCATTTAACCTCCACAGTCTTTCCACGCATTCGGCAAGAACGGGCAGATAGTTGCCTGCCTCTGAACGTGCCTCAAGCTACAATTTTCTCATATTCACAGAGAAGAAAGGTCTCACCACTGATTAGTAACAGCAGTAGGACTTGAATCCTGGTCTTCAGATTCTTAATCCAGTCCTCCTATGCCTGGCACTTAGTAGGGCCTCTATAAGTAATCGTGGCATGGATAAGGGATTAGATGAGGGACCGTGTGCATATGAGGCATGTAATGTTTCCCAAAGCTCTGTCTCATCTAATTTGGGTAATGGATCTCCTGGGCCTTTTTAAAACCAGGGCCCTCTTCCACTGTCCAGGAAAGCTAGTAAGGGCATTGAGTGCTTCTGTCTGCAGAACATCAGGAGAGCTGCTGTCGAGAAGCTGGGATCATGGGAACCTTCTCCCCCACCACCCCACACCCCAATACAGTGCCTACCTTAAGGAGGTCTTCCCCCCAGGTGGTGATATCAAAAAGACCTCACATGACCTCCTCCCACACAGAAGTTCCATGAATAGCTGACATTTTAGAGTGCTAGCAACAACTCTGCAAAATGCTTTATGTACCTCATCTCATTTGATTATCCTACCTTACTCTAATGTAAGCATAATCATTATCCCCATTTTACAGATGAGCATGTTAAGGCAGAGAGGGAGGTTAAGTAATGCCCAAGGTCACATGGCTAGCAAGCGCCAGCACCAGAATGCAAGCCCAGAAAGTTGTACTCCAGAGCTCCCATCTGTAACCACTAGGCTGCACCTCCGCTCCAGGCCTAAAGGGATTTGAAAGGTCATCTAGAGGGCTACAGGCCTTCCATGGACATTGACCGCCCCCTTCCAGTCAGCCATGTTGTGGCTCCATGTTCTCCTAAGAGAGGAGCAGAGGAGACAGGCCCAGCCAGGGCTGGATTCCTGGCAGGGGGAAGGGCCAAGCTTGGGCTTAAGGGGTCCAGGTTGGTTGCAGTTCTCCAGGCCTTTTCCTCCACTGCCCCAGAGGCAGGTGAGCAAGGGGTTGAGCCCTGAGAGCTGCAACCCCACCTCTTACTCCTGGCACAGGTCAGAGTGAATGCAAATGTGGCTCTTCGTCAGTAAACACATACACATGGACCCTTCGGAGAGGGGCTCCTCTCTGGCCGCTCTGCCCGGTGCGGTGCAACTAATAACGCCCCCCGCCGTGTCCCACTGATTGAAGCAGCCCCCCGAGCAGCAGGGACTCTTACTTGATTAGTCGCCAGAGCACAGCAGCCTCCTGGCAGAGGGAGGGAGGCAGGCAGGAATTAACAAAGAGCCGGCTCGGGTTTCCTCAGAGGCCTGGTTCAGTCCCCACCTCAAAATGGAGTCAGGGAGACAAAGCCACCCACACTGGCTGACAACTCGGGGTACAGTTTGAAAGGTGCCTGGGGTAGGGCGTCTCAGGTAGAACATTTTCAACAGAAGAAATTGAGGTTCCCCAGGCACTAGGATAGGGCCTTGGGTGGCACCATCTCGTTTCGTCCCCACAGCATCCTGAGATAGGTGGGGTGGGGATCGTTATCCCATTTCACAGATGCGCTCACTAGAGCACAGAGCAGTGAAGAGACTTTGTCCTCTGTTGCTCAGTTACAAGGGCCAGAGCTGAGATTTGAACCTGGTTCCTTCTAGCTCCAAGCTCTGTGTTCTTTCCACAGTATCCTGTTGCCAACTTAGGCAAGCCTAACGTACGAAAAACCTGGCTATGCATGACTGGTGAATGTAAGGAGGAGTTTTTATTTGCTTTGTGCAAAACCAGCAATAGGATTCCTTTAAACAGTCCTTTTATTCTGTTAAAATGATCTAATTTGCAAAAATTTGCTCCGCAGCTTGTGAGTAAAGGGAAGCATGCTTGTTTGGGTGCTGTCTTGGAATGAAGAGGGCATGTCTAGACCCTTGGTCTCAGACCTGCTCAGTCAGAATCTGTGCTCTAACGATTCCCCAGCGTGCATATTAAAGTCGAAGAAGCGCTGGGACCTCCTCCAGAAGAAGCTCTTAGCCCGAGGGGCTCCTCCCACCACCCCCACGTGCGTCTTAGAGCATCAACCATAGATGATACCCCCGGCACATATAAAAAAAGTATGTGGTGCATATATCAAGGTGAAGGGCTGCATGCACCCTCCTGAGTGGTGTGTGGATGTCCCAGTCCCCATGCCGGGACCTGCTGGGTCACTTAGAGGAACCACGGGGTTTGGCACGTGGGCCTGAATCCCACATCCACCCCTGTTGCTGCAACCGTGCGCAAGTACTCCACCTGCCTGCACATCTGTCCTCCTCTCTGAAATGGTAAGGAGGGTGGTACCTGCATTGTGCAGCTTATGTCAAAGCCCGGTCCAGTTCCTGGCCCTGGGTGGTCCCGGCCTGTTCTGTTGTAGGGTGTGTAATCTGGTAGCCGTGAAAGAATCAGCCCTCCTGAAAACTCCCTTGGTAACCAAGAGAGCCTCTATTTGGCCTCAGCCAAGAGCCACAAACTTTTCCTGTAAAGGGCCGGAGAGTAAATATTTCAGGCTTTGAGGACCATACGGTCTGTCGAGCATGAAAGCAGCCACAGTCGCTATGTCAATGAATGGGTATGGCTGTGTTCCAGTAAAACTTTATTTGCAAAAACAGACAGCAAGCCCATGTGGCCCTCGGCCATAGTTTGCCCATGCCTGGCCTGAACTAATCCAGCTGGGAACAGGCTCTGTCGGGGTGCTGCTTGCCTCAGGGCCAGGCGGTCAGCCAGGTCACTAACGAGGCAGCAGAGGCAGGGGAGGGGGTGCCCAGACACACACGGCCTGGGGATAGAGAGCAGCTTCCAAAGCATCAGGGCCTTCGTTCTCAGGAGGAGCCCCCGAGCACCGAGCAGGAAGGGAGCAAAGGATGGTCAGAGCCGGGTGGTGGCACCCCGCAACGCCCCTCCCCACCGTGCACCCCGCAACGCAGCCACTCACCTGCTGCACGGTGGGCTGTCCTGCTGCACCACTGACCGGCTTTGTGGCCTGGAGAAATTAGCTTCTCTGTGCCTCAGTCGGCTGCGTCCTCTGTAAAACAGGTAATGGTGGCACCTACTTCAGACAGTTGTTGTGTATGAAGACTTGTAAAGGGTTCAGAACAGAGCTAGGCCGCAGCATACTCGACAAAGGGGTAAGGTATTTTTACTGCCATTATCATCCTCCTCGTTATCATCATTCTTGCTGAAAAGTAATCATAAGGTGAGGACCTCCTCAGGAGTCAGAGAAGTCTGTAAAAGGCAGGTGTGCAGGCCCCGGGCAGGACCGGGGCTCAGGTCAGGAAGCAGGTGTTGTGAGGCGGCCCCCTCTCAAGGCTTCTGGCCAGGAAGCTGGTCCTGAAGGCGCTCAGCCCCTCCCCGGGAGAGCCAGAGGGCCCAGAGAGGTGATTTCCCAGGTCTCAGGGGAGCCGAGTCAGGTCCTTCAGCTGTTCTGGAAACCCCACTTCTAAGAGCAAAGCTGGTGAGATCTGAGGCCTGCCACCCTCCAGCCCATGTCCCTTGGGGAATTGATTCCCTGGTCAGGGGCTTCTGGGCAGGAGGAGATAGAAGACCTGAAAGCAGAGTCCCAAGATAGTCTCAAGGACTCATGGGGCCAAGCGGGGCGCTGCCACCGGCAGGGTGCCCCATGACTGGCTTGCACCCCCTCCCTCAGGCAACTCCTCCTCAGGCCCCATAGACTGAGAGCTCAGTCGGGAGCCACCCCAAAAGGGGGTGTGTGACGCGGGTGGAATTAAGGAGGCTTCTGTGTTCATGATCCTATTTGTAGCATCATTCTCACTCGTGAGCTAATTTTAGCCATCCATTCTGTTTCTGTTGCCATTTATAAAATGAGAATGTCAAATGCAATATTAAACAAGCAGGATGAAGGCAAAAAAAGGAAATGCCAGAGAGGCATTTAATAAATGGATCTTGTGTTTACGTGGGAGAAGGAAGAGACCCTGTCCCCCCACGCCTCCCACATGCATGCCGTGGCGTCACGTACGGGCCCATTAACGCAGAGCAGAGAGATGTGTGTGCAGGGGCACGCTGGGTGGCTGGGTGGTAAATGCCACTTGCTCTTTAGGCAGAGGTAATTTGGCCCATCGACGCGGTGGCCTTGACCACACTGGCCCCTGGTTGCCTGCATCTGGCCTGTTTGCCCTTCATTTGCCCTTTGACGACGTCACCGCAGGGGGGTCCTCCCTGAGATCTGGGCACCCAGTGCCTCTGGGCTTTTCCGCAGGTGCTGCAGTAGTCCCCTCCCTAGCACCGCCTGGGGTGCGGGGTCCTGAGAGTGGGAGCTTGGAGACCATGGAAGAGGAAGCTCCCTGCTCTCTTCTGCATGTCTCTGAGGCCTTGGGGCTCTCCCCGTTCTTCCTTTGACCTCCCCTCTCTGCTGCTCTTTGCCAGGCTTTTTGCAGGGAGATTCAGGCTAATGCTCAGGTTGCACCTTTTATTTTCTTTTAAATAGAGCAATTAAATTCAGTTCCATGCAGCTTCTCTGCAAAGCCCACAGTGGGCTGGGGGCTGGGGGTAAGCACCCACCCTTAGGGCAGAATTTGGGCACCTGCTGGAGACTGAGGTTTCTTTTCACTTTGAAATGCCCTTGCAGGTTCCCAGAAATAAAAAGAACAGCTGCTGCTGCCACCATCAGCTTTTCCCCCAAATAGTGCAGCCGGTGAAGGTCCCTTTGTGCACCTAGCTGATGAAGGCAGGGAGATTGGACTCTTTGTGGCTGGCAGGTGGGGGAGGTTAAGGAGAAAATCAGCTGCAGTATATGCCAGAGTGCTGGGCTGGGGAGCAGCCGCTTTCTGTCTTTCTCTCTGCTCCCCAGTCCTCTGGATTTACATGGATAGGAGCTGGCTTCGTCACCTTCAAACACACTCACCTGGGCTTGATGTGGAGGCAAAGCTGAGTCTCCACTTAGTTCAACTCCCTTTATGTGGTAGTTCAGCTCACTCTGTAGGATTAGCTTACATAGAGCCCTCTGAGGCAGGTATTGCCTTTCCTCTCATTTACAGGTGAGAGAACTGAGGTCCAGAGAAGCTAGGCAGCTAGTCCAAGCTCAGGGAGCCGGGAGGTAGAGCAGCGAGAATCCTAGGACCCTCGCCACTGGGCAGACCTGCTGTTTCATAAACAAGGCCCCTCCCTCGAGTGTGGGCAGGGTGCAAGGCTTCAGTTATGGGGGGGTCTGGGAGAGGGTTGGAGACTGGCTCCTCTCCACCCCTTGTGCAGACTCTGAGCCCCTCAAAGGGAGGAGCCATATCTGGTCACATTCACCTTCGTGTCCACCCCCACCCTATAGGTGCTAAATATTGCTGGTTTATGACCCGCTTCACTTTGCCGTCATTGATTGTAACAAAACTCTAAGCAGAAGAAACAGTGGATGAAATTAATTCTGGAAGTTGTGGGGAAAATTCTGGAACCCAGAATTGGGGGCAGCTTTGTGGAAGACGTAGCATGTGTATAGGCCTCGGGGGCTGGGTAGAGGCTGCTAGGGAAGGGCCGGGGTGGGGGGGAGGCCAGAGGTCCAGAGGTGGGAGTAGGGGCCTAGGATGAGTCTGGCTTTGTGGTTAGCTGACTTTGTGACCTTGCCAAGTTGTTCCGCGGAGCCCCATTCCTTCTCTGCCATCACTATGGGGCTGATGAGGCCAACCCCAGAGGGAAGGAGTCGGTTCAGTGAGGGTATGGAGAAGAGCAGACACTCCTTGAGGACTTCCTGCGTGCCAGGTGCCGTGCTTGACCCACATAACGTTTGTGACATGCAGTCCTCTGAACCTGTGAGGCTGCCACACCCGTGCCTAGCCTAGGAGCAGTGCTCTGTGAACGGGGCGCTCCTTACTCCCCAGAGTAAGCTGCTCACTGGGGAGACCGAGTCAAGAGGTTGCGTCCTGCTGCGAGCGCGTGTCTGTGAAGGCCACATCCCCTGAGCCAAGCAGGCTTGCCGCGTTAGTGTGCACGGTGACCCCATCTTCCACAGGCTCTGTGTGAAGGGACAGAGCCAGCCGAGTTGTCGTGTGTAAGTGGGTCCTGGTGCTTGGCCTCCGAGGACAGTGCTTGAGTGCAATGTCTGGGGATGGTCGGAGAGGGTGACGGAATGAAGGACTCTCCTTTCCCGCTCTCTAGCGTCAGCAGTGACCAGCTGAAGGGCCTCTCTGAGTTTGCAGAGGGCAGTGAGGGAGAGGTGTGGCCAGGGGCAGGCGCACCTCCCCTGCCCGATTCAAGGGCTGGGTCTTCCTGGCACAGAGGCCAGGGTGTCGGGGGGATTGCTCCCGGAGCCACCCGCCCCTGCCACCACCACCACCCCCACGCAGCTACGCACTCCTGCTAGAGTCCTGAGTCCTCCCTGCCCCCAGCCCCCAGGTGGGAAGAGCAGCTCCATGGACTGAGCCAGAGCAAGCCCGGCAGAACCGGGAAGGGGCGGCCTGACACGGGCTCCCACAGGCAGGTGGGTGCAGGCCCTCTGGAGTGAGGAGGGCCGAGGGCCCTGCCTGCCCCTGCTGGCTGGTGCGTGTGCTTGCCATCCTTCACTCTACCGCTCCCTGAACCTCGTTCTTCAACTGTCATACAAAAGATGTGCCTTGAGCAGGAAGGCCCCGCGCTCTGGAGCCACCCACGCGTGGCTCTAACGCTCTGCTGTTGCCGTCTTGAAGCTCTTCCTAATTGTCCACAAAGAGCCCCTCGTTTTCAGTTTGCTCTGGCCCGCACGTTCAGTGGCCGGTCCCGCCCTTGAGGCTCCGACTCTGTCTGGCTAGGTGCTGGGTAGACAGTCAAGGTGGAGCTATGTAACTGTGGGGAATTTCATCCTTTGAAAGAGGCCCCTCCTCCAGGGAGGAGGAAGAGTTTCTAACAGGACCTGTTTGGGGTGGGAAATGAAGCTGCAAACACTGGCCTCTTCAGGCCAGACAGAGTGTCCTTGTCTGGGCAGGAAATCAAGGCCCCAGCGTGGGGCTTGGGTTTCCCCAGACCAACGCAGTGGACTGACTGGGCCGTTTGTGTGGAGAACGGGAAAACAAAAGCCTTTTCACTTCTCCAGCTTCCCAGAGCGCAGCGTCCTCTTCAGCCAGTCACTCAGGAGCTGCAGGGAAGCCATCCCCACAGAAGTCCCAGTGCCTCCTCCCAAAGCCTCCCCCTCAGGAGAGCATGGGCTGTGGCATCAGACAGAGCTGGGTTCAAATCCCAGCCCTCCTGGGAACGTGCTGGGTCTGCAACCACAGTTAGGTACATGACATTCCCAGGCCTCAGTTTCCTGTTCCATAAGATGGATGGATATGTATAATGTTCAAAAGGACATTTTGGGGGCAATTGACAAAACAGGACTATGGAAAGGTGGATTTAAGTATTATATCAAGGTCAAATTTTCTGAGGTTGCCATAACTGTACTGTAGTTATGTAAGAGAATGCCCTTAATGTTAGGAAATGCTTACCATGATGTATACAGCTTACTCTCAAGTGGTTCAGGAAAATAAAACTTCATGTAGATGTAGGTGTAGACATAGTGCATGGGTGGACAAATGATAAAGCAAATGGGGCAACATGTCAACAATTGGTAAATCTGGGTGAAGAATACATTGGTGTTCTTTTTGCTATGCTTGCAAATTTTCTGTAAATTTGAAATTATTTCTAAATAGAAAGTTACAAATAACCACCAGCCTCCTTGCTGAGTTTCTTTGAACTCTGACGGGAAGAGGCACGCCCACCCCAAAGATAGCGTCCTGCCTCTGATTTGTTCCCTAAAGAACATGTCTCTGCCTCAATTATCCAGCTGTTAAAGGGGGTTCAGTTAAGTCATTATTCTGAACCCTCTTCTCCAGGGCCACTTTGCCATGCAAAGCAGCATATTTGGAAAATGAAATTTTGAAATAGATCCCACCCTTGAGGGGGCAGGGGGAGGAGGCACGTCCTTGGCATTTGTCCCCAGGTGTGGGCTTGCTGCTAGTGGCTTTATCATCTGTGAAACTTGAAAATGAAGACTGACTCTTCCTGATGTGAGCAGTTGGCCACTAGTGGCCTCTCAGGCTTATTACAAGCACAAGTCCTGATGGAATGTCCTGATAAATGTCTCACCCCTCCAATTAGACTTTTTTTGGTTGCCATCGTGGAATGCCGTTGAGTTGGAGTCTGAACTGTTGATTGAGGAGACTCAAGGATTGAGACTTGGAGTTGTTCCTTCCTCCAGATTTTGCCCCCACCCCAGAGCTTCCCTTTAGAGAGTAGATGGTGGAGCATTTACTATAAATGGGTTTTTTTTGGGGGGGAGAGGGGTGTTGCTGAAACAGCTGGAGCAGGAGGCCTGGTGACCATGAGATACACCACCTTGTTATTTGTGTTGACCATAAGGAACCAGGCTAATCTCCCTGGAATTATTGCATTGGGAGGGGAGCGCCCATGCCCTGCCACTGCCCCGTGGTGAAAGCAGTCCTCAGAGCTCCCTGCCCCAAGAACCCAGTCTGCCAAATGCCAAGAGTAGAGCAAATGCCTCTTGCTACTCTGTCTGCTCACTGCCTCTCCTCAATCACATGTGGTAGGTGGTCTCCAAAGGTGGCGCCCAACAATTCCCGCCTCCCAGGATTCATGCCCTTTTGTGCTCCCCTCCCACACTGAATCTAGGCTGGCCTTGTGTAACCAATAGAATATGGCAGATGTAACACTCTGTCTAGTTAGGTGTAGTAAGGCTGTGTAGCAAGGCTTCTGCCTTGGTCTCTTGGAATGCTCGTTCTTGGTTTACTCCCTCTTGGACTCTAGCCACCATGCTATGAGAAGACCAAGCCACATGGAAAGGCCATTTAGGTGCCCCCATCGACAGGCCCAGCTGACCCGGCATCTGCTGCCTGCCATTTGAGTGCAGAAGCCATCTTGGACCTCCATCCTAGCCAAGGCTTTAGATGGCTCCAGCTCCAGCCCCAGCCGCCTTCTGCCACAATGACATAAGAGACCATAAGCAGAAACCCAGCTGAGCCCAGTCAACTCACAGAACCATGAGAAAGACTAATAAATGGGTGTTCAAAAACACTAGGTTTGGGGATCGTTGGTTGCATAGTAGTAGATAAATGGGACATCGTGTCTGCTCAGATGTGACTAGAGCTGGGGAATAGCCCAGTTTTCCTCCTGCTTTGGTTCTGACTCTAACCCGGGTAGTTCATGCCAAGTTCTCTGGCTTACACAGGGGGGGTGGCAGAGGAGGTTGACCCCAACACGGTCGAACTCAAGAGGTTCCAGAGGTTGACAGGCCCAGAAGTGACGAGAGCCGGTAATGTGTGAGTATGTTAACGTGAACATTGGGCCAGCGAGGCAGAGCCCATCCTTTTTCAAAAGAAGGAGCGCTCTTGGAGACAGAGGCTTGCCTTATTTGTCTTTGCATCCCCTTGCACTTGCCTGGCGCATCGAGTTCCTCTCATCTCTCTGTTGAATTCAGTAGACTGGGTCTTCTTGACCCTAATGAGCATGTCGGTCCATGCATGCTCTGGAACACCATCGAGGGACTGGGAAGCAGGGCAGAACCCGATGCCTGCACTGGGAACTCTCAGTCTGATGGGGGAGACGCCTCTGTCAGTCTGATGGGTGATGGGCATAGCCCTTGACCCACAGCGAGGACTCAGGATACAGGCAGAGAATAGCTAAGCTTTTCCCCCCTTTTGTGTGTTTTTTTTGTTATGAAATAATAAAAGGAGTGGGGGGCTGGGTGGGCAAGCCTCCTGGTCCTGAGAAATCTTTCAAGAAACCTTCAGTGCAGACCAGGCCAGGCTCCCTGGTGTGACTGCCACCTTTCCCTGTCACTCAAGTGCCCAGGACGTGCCGAGGCTCCCCAGAGAGAGCGTGTGCCATGGCTCCTGGCCGCTAACAGTTGACGCGGCGGGTGGTTGACAGAACCCACTCAGTTGGTGCTGCTGAAAACACCACCACCGCAAAAGAGAGCAAAATTAAAAGGAGCTGCCAGCCCTGTTCAGCGAGAGGAAGAGTAGGTGGGTTTGTTTAAAATACTCCCATTACAGTCAGTTAACCTTTACGTTTCCTAAATGAAAATTGTATAAACCTGAAATTTTCGTTGATCAGGTTGCCTAGGAACCGGCAGCAGGTTTTCATAAGACAATGCAATAGACTGTCACCGATAGGGCTATTAGGAAGTGAGCTGGTTAGCGGTAGTATAAGGCTCCTGGTGTTGGCGCTAGGTAATTAGCCGTGTGCCCATCCCGAGCATGCCCGTCTTCCCAGGCTCTGAGCAGGCTCTTGCAAGGGAGGCTTCTCGGCCTCCTTCCCTCAGGGGCCCGAAGGTGGCGTCTGAGGGCCCCAGAGTCCAGAAGTAAATCACTGCCACCCTTGGGCTTTCGAGAAAAGTCTAAAAGACTCAGTTCTGATGCATTTATTTCTTTTTGTCACCTTCCCCCTCCCCCACTTGCAACAGAAATGCTCAAAGCATTATACTTTGAAAATGAACAACAAAATGCACAATGGAAATTAGAAAACAGAGTTCCTCTGAGAAACTGTATTTGTTTTTTTCCTATCTGATACATGCACTTGTTTATTTTCCACAAAGTTGCTGTAATTTGCTTTTTTCCCCTCTTGCCATTCAGATGACTAACCATCCTGGTTAGTCCAGGACAGAGAGGTTTCCCAAAACCAGTTATGTGCTGTTTTGCAGCAGGCTTTTCTGTAGCTGCATAGTATTTAGTCAGTGTATGTGAACCAGACGCGGTTTAACCAATCCCCTATTCTTGGGCATTTCCGGTGTTTCCTTGTTTTGTTTTGTCGTTATTTGTAATTATAGTTACTGCTTGTGGTAAATAGCCTCATCCGGTCCTGGCAGGACAAGTTCCTAGAAGTAGAGTTAGTAAGTCAAAGTACATTTATGGCTTTTGATATAGTGCCAGTTCTCCTTCCAGAAAAAATGTGCCTCTTCATCACTGCCAGTCCAATAGGTGAAAAATGTGTCTCGTTTTGGGGCGTGTACTTCATTATTGGCCACTTAGGAATTGCCCGCTCATGTCTTTTACCTGTTTTTCAGGATATTCAGCCATTCCCTTTTAATTTGTAAATACTCTTTGTGTTTAGCACATCAGTCATGTATGTTGAGTTTTGTCCATTTTTTAAAAGCATTTGTAGTTATCTTTCTTTAAAGAGCAACCATCTGAATTACCTGGTATCATTGATGAAGGAGGAGTTAGTATTTTAGGTAATTAAAGCATCCACCCAAACAAGTGCTCAAATATCTTTTTTTAATTGAACTATTTGGGATGAGAGTATCTCCACAATAGACAACCTACGTATGTCCCTTTTTAACAGCGCATAGTGAGCACAATTTAACTTTTTCTTGAAAGCTCATACTCGCTGTACAAAATAGTAATTTTCTGTGTTACAGTGATGCCCCCAGCAGCTGTTGAGCTACCTGGAGGTTTTGCTCCTGCACCACATAGCCCCAGACTGTTTTGTTAAAAAAGATACTTGATTCTTCTCTTTCTTCCATCACTATCAGACTGCCATACTGTTATTTTTTGCTGCTGTAAGCACCCCTGCCTCACCGCTACAGCTTCCTATTTTCACCAGCAGTGGGCTTGATTACTGGTAAGCATGCTTGTTAAATTTACTGTGAACTAAAAGCAAGTCAGTCCTGAGCCACGGGTGTAAGGAACCTCCACTCTAGTAAAAGCAGTGCAGGAGCTTCAGCAAGAAACCTTTTTACTTATTTCTTGAGGTTTGCATTTTCATAT
>JAQZBX010028072.1:0-27992 GCA_029593785.1 Cabassous unicinctus
TTTTAATCCATCAAAAAGTAAAACATGTTCATTATAGAGGATTTTGTAAAAAAACAAAAAATAGAAAAACTGAACTAGAAGCTAAGCTGTAAAGGCAATCATTGCTAACATTTTCAACCCAGGATTTCTTGCTTTAATGAGAAAAAAACAATCTTTGGAGAAAGCAAGTTTGCGTTCTTTACCATGTTCCGCCTGCCCCCTCACGAGGCGTGATATTTAAAGTAATGCGAATCATTATGATGTCAGGTGAGAAAATGAGAGACTCAGAGAACTTCAGTCCTATGAAGCCAGACCTCCTGGCCCCAGGTCCCCTCTCTTTGACACCCCTGCTCTCAGGCTGAGGAGTGGGGACCAGGCTGACACAATGGCTACCTCCCCTGCCCACAGAGACAAAACACAGCTCCTGCCTTTGTCTGCCAGATGCGGGTCTCTTGCCACGGCCTCCACCAGCTGCAGTGACTCATGGAATGATCGCACTGGCTTAATGGGACTTCTCTCCCCTCCTTGCTGCCTTCCCTGTGCTGTGATGGAGACACAGTGAAGTGGGTGAAGGAGTAAGACGGCATGTTTAGAACACTGGCTTTGGGGTCAGACTGCTGGCCTTGCAGAAAAGCGCTCGGTCAGTCAGCTGTTACTGTTACTGTCCTCTCAGCCTGGAGGTGGGATGGGAAGGAACAAGTCTGTCTTCTGGAGGGCGCCTGTCTCCACTCTCCCCCTCTCCCCGTCTACCCTGCCCTGGAGCTCCCTCCCAGGTGCTTGTGGATGCCCTCCAGCCCACAGTGTTTGCTCAGGCTGAACCCTCTGAGCCAATTCCCAGGCTTTTCCAGCTAAATCTTTTTCATACCTCAGGGTTCAGAGGAGAAGCCTCCAGGGATCCTCCCACAAACGCCTCCACCCTCAGTCCAAACAAAAGGCTTCCTCCCCGGGATCTGGCGCCCCTGGATACCGAGGAGCACATTGTATTGAAATCCCTACCACCACCCTCCTGGTCCCCCAGATGGAGTTCCCTAGTTCTTCAAAGCTGCATCCACAGTCCCCTTAGGCCTTCCCATCAGAATCTTCCTCCAGGAAGCCCACGCGGATTGATTCTGGGGCTGTCGGCCCATATCGCTCCTCCAAGGTGGACACAAAGGAGTCTAAGCCAATCAGCTCCTGGCATTTTCCGGGTGCTGTTGTTGGTCCAGGGATGGTCACATGACCCAGCCACCCAGTCGGAGTCGGGGGAATGACTTAAGTGTCTAGAGTAGGGGCATAGCCCCTTTTTCTTGCTAGGGAAGGACAGGGACACGTGGTGCTACAGGGATTGCTGGCAGCCATTTTATCACACAGAAGGTTGCTACTCTTGGGCTGAAGCCTTTGCAGCAGGAAACCGAAAGCTCTTGGCTCTTTATGCCATCATTGAACCACTGAGTCAATTAACCGTGAGGAAATACCCGGGGACTTCCTGTTAGTGAAATAATAAATTCCCTTAATGTTTAAGCCAGTTGAGTCAGGTGTTCATAACGTCCCTGATTATATCACAAGAGCTCACATTTAATTTATTGAGCACGTATTATATATCAGGCACTGTTCTGAGAGTTTACATGCAAAATTCATTTAAACACTTAGAAAGGAGGTGTTTTGTGTAGTAGCTAACAGCACCTCCAGTGAGACCTCCTGGGTTTTTACATCACTTTTCTTGTACTTAGACAGTTGCTTGACTTCCCTAGGCCTCAGTTTCCTCCACTGAAAGGAATGCCTACTGCTTAGGGTTGTAGCAAACATTAAATGGGATGACATGCATAAGGCTCTTCAGTACCTAGTCCATAGTAGGGGCTTAAAAACAGTTTATACCATTATTATTCCCATTTCACAGATGAGGAAACCAAGGCTCAGAGAGTCTATGAGTCAGCCTACAGTGACACAGATAGTAAATGGGGCAAACCCACATAATTTAGCTCTATAGTCTCCAGCCTTAACCATGCAGCTCAACCCCCCAGCCCCTGCCTAGAGAGAAGGAGATGTGGAGATTACTGGCCACCCTGTCCCATCAGCTCCCCCAGGGCTGCATCCAGGGACTTTTCAATCTCCAGAGGCCACTTGTGCCCCATGTGTGCTGCTCACCCCCACCCCCACTCTCAGGACACCCCCCACCCTCCTCCTCCTTACAACGTGCCACTGCAGCAAGGCTGGGCTGTGGCAGAAGGTCTGGAAGGTTTGTGGTGACAGTGGAGGAAGCCAACACAAAATGACTGAAATTTGAATATTAAATACCTTTGTTCTTAAAGGTCCAGCAAACATTTCCTCCTTGGGAACTTCTGGGCCACCCTTCCCTGAGGACAAGGTTGCCTGCCGTCTCTCAGGCGCCATCTCTCTGCTCTCATTCCTCCCTCCTGCTTTCAGGTCAGGCCTCAACTGCTCCCAGACCCATGGCCAGGGAGGGGGTAGTGGCCTTCACACCCCAGTGGCCATCAACATACTTGGCTCTGCAAAGGCCAGTCCCAGCTTCCTGGAGGAATGCTGGGGCCAGGTTATTTCTTTGAGGGAGAAGGGCAGGTTTTCAGTCTAACATGTTTTTCCTCCCCCTCTCGTCTGTGAGCATATTGAGGGTCTGGGTTGGGTAGATTCGGGCCTGTGGCTCTGGGGCCCCAATGAGTGTCCAAGGAGGGGAGGATGATTTTAACATACCCACTGCCCTTCCCAGCCTAGCTGCTCACCCCACCTCCCGATGAGTCAGCAGCAAAGCTAAGCCTCTTGGTCTTTCCCTGTTCTGTTCTTGGGCTCCGGAAGAACAGCAGGATGTGAGCTGCGCCCAGGACCTTTTTGGACTTGGCGGAGTGACAGGTGTTGGCAGACTGTCACCAGGAGGCTGGGCCCATTGCTCAGTTCCCCACAATCCACAGCCAGCCTCTGTCACTCACCCCGAGGATGGGAAAACCCCAGACCAGGAGATGACTGATGGATGGTAGCAGGTGGGCACACGGTGTATCTCAACTCCTGAACAGAGAGAACAGGGATAGAGAAGGTCAGAGGATGAACCCTGGAGCTGGAGGGCCTGAGTTCAAATTCTGTCTTTGTCACTTACTAGCCATGTAACCCTGTGCTCAGTTGCTTCATCTGTTAAAAATGGAATAATAATAACACTTAGAAATTTGCTTGGCACACAGTAAGTGCTAAGTCAGTGTTTGCTATGTGGAAAAAGTCAACTCAGTAAACATTTACTGTGGGCCTGTCATGTGCCAGGCCTGGGCCAGGTGCTGGGAACTTGGTGGGGAATGAGATGACACAGTGGTTGCCCTCAAAGAGAGGGCCTTCTGGCTTCTTTCCTCCACCCACCCGAGGGGCTGATTCAGGTGGGGGGCAGGCTGGCAACCTGTTACAAATGACACTTACAGTCAAGTCCCAACTTCACTGAACAAATACGGAAACTGAGGCCTGGGGAGGGGCAAGGAGTTGTTTGAGGTCTTACAGCTGGAGAATAGCAACAAGCACTAACATTTATGGAGGCCTTCTATGTGTGAAGCACAATCCTAAGAGCTTTAGTTCTTTTATTATTGTTTTGTCATTGTCCCCGATTTATAAGTGAGGAACTGAGCACAGAGAGGTTAGGTAACTTGCCCAAGGTTGCATTGCTAGGAAATGGCAGAGCCAGGATGGAACCCTAGGCAGCCTAGCTGAGCAAATGGTAGAATGAGACTAATAACTTCCTGTTGTTTATTGAGCATCCACAACACGTACTGTAAAATACATCATCTTCTTTCATTCGCACAACCACTTGACCAAATAAGTACCATTTGTGTCCCCATTTCACAGATGAAGGAACTAAGTCCCAGGCAGGTTATTTGATTTTCCCAAGGTCTCACAGCTAGGCAGTGGCACAGCTGGGATTTCTCAATACTAAGTTATCCTGCCGCCCCAGATCTTTTCATTTCCAGCCTGCTCTCCCAAGCCTGGCTGGTGCCTGAGCCGCCCCCCTCTGGGCCCAGGGGAGTGCGTGTGGAGAATGCAGACGTCATTGAACTACTGTCCGGACAAATGAGCATTATGAGTAGCGTCCTTCTGCCAAGCAGAGAGAGCCCTATAATGTGCTCCAGAGCCAAGTGGATGCTGTGCCGGGCCAGCCAAGCCCCACTCCCTCCAGCTTGGCAAATCCAGGGTGAAGACTGGGCTCCCCCAGGCTGAGAACACACCAGAGATAACAGCAATGCTCAGCTCTGCTGGACTTTCCATGCACATTCTAGCCTTTAACTTTCACAACAATCCTAAGAAGGTTCTAGTATTATCCCCATTTTGCCAGAGTGTTAAGCCTGTCTGGTTCCAACCCCAGCTCTGCCACATACTGGTCATTTACCTTGGGTAAAATGTAACCTCTCTGGGCCTCAGTTTCCTATTTAACAGAATGAGGGTAGTAATTGCACCTACACCTCATAGGGTTGATAAAAGAACTTGAGAACTAACACATGTAAAGCACTTAGAATGATGCACATAATAAGCACTGTTTGCCATTTTAAGGATGCTGAAGGTCAAGGAAGTTATATGACTCTCCCACATCACACACTATCACATGCTACAGCTAGGACTTGAACTCAAGTCTGCATGACTTCAAAACAGCCCTCTCTCCATACTCCAAGGGCACTGAGCTCCTCGATGGACAAGTAGGATGTTTATATTGAAGGGAGACAGGAATTTCAGGTCAAGGCAATTGCATATGCAAAGCGGTGGGAATGGGCAGCAGCGCTGCCTGAGAGTAGTGCCAGAATCAGGGCCTCATCGCCCAACACGAAACCCAGCTGAGGCCAATACAGGCTGATGGCAATGCAGGTCACTGGATGAGCATTTCCTGAGCACCTCCTACGTGCCAGGCCAGGTACTGGGCACTGAGAGGAGAAGGAGAAATCAAGAAGCTTAACAATCCAGCGGAAGAAATGGACGTGCAAACAAATAACTCTGATATGCTGGATAATGGCTCTGTAGTGGAAGGGACAGGAGCGTAGAGTAAATTCTCTCTGGGTTGGAGTCAGGAAAGGCTCCATAGATGAATTGGCATTTGAACTGCACCTTTAAGAGATGGGCAAGTGCAAAAAGGAAAAAGCAAGTACACCCCCAGGCAGAGGACTCAGCAGGAGCAAGTGCAGGGAATCAGGATATGTGGGGTGTTTGGGGGAATGGTGAGTTCAGCATGACCAGGGAAAGACAGATGGGACTGCAGAGGTGGTTCAGGCCGAAACAGGGAGGGCCTCTGTGTTGATCGTGACTCCTGGGTTGCAAGAGACAGAAAACCCAACCCAAAGAGGCTTCAAGGAAAAGGAACTGTATTGGCTCAAGAAACTGAAAAGTCCAGTGGCACCTGCTTCAGGCACAGCTGGATGTAGGGATTCTGATGACACAGTCAGGGCTTGGTCTCTCAATCTCTCCTCTTCTCCCTGTGTTGGCTTCACTCTGGAGATGCCCTTTCCAAATGGTGGCAGCTTCACACTCACATCCTCCCAGTTTCAAGCCCAGTGGAAAGAAAGATTCATTTCTCTGTTTAAACACAGGACGTTGACTCTCACTGGGCTGATTTGGATGACATGACTATGCCTGACCCAATCCCTGAGTGGTGGCAGTGGGCCTGGGTGTGGGGAGCACTCTGCCTAGCCAGGTTGGGGTCACATGCCAATCCCTAGGCTCAGCCCCAGCCAAACCACATGGACTGGGAGTGGAGGAAGAGTGGTTTCCCAGGACTGAAGGGATTTGGAAATCAGAAGGAAAAGGAATAGCTTCTGGGTGGGCAATGAGGAGAGTCTGGACCTTGAGGTCGTGGTCCTTTGAGTGGTGGGGAGCCAGTGAAGGTTTTAGTTTAGAAACTAAGTAGCTTGGATTGGATTTGGACTTTGGGAGTGGAGAAGGGGGAGCAGCTGAGGGCAGGCACACTTGTAGAAAGATGCAAGTCCCTTTGAGAGATTCTGGAGGCCTGGGTCTATGGCGGGACAGGTGGCATGGCAAAGAGGGGGAGACAAAAAAGATGCCTGACTGGGATGCCCCAGTTGTACTGGAAGGGCTGCTTCAGGGGCCAAGGCTACGTCACCCACTTGCTATGGGACTGCAGATGCCAATGTGTGGGCTGAGGGCCCGGCCTCCCTGCCCCCCAGAACCCCATGACTAATTCTTTCCCTCCATCTGCTCCCACACTTGCCCGCCCCCACTGAGCCCCAGGGAATCTGATCTCCCTGTGGCCCTGGTTCTGGGGTGGTCACCTTCACATTGGATAGTGGTGGTGGGGCAGCAGACCACCTTCACTTCTCCTTCCTCGGTTTCTGACTGCCCACCCCAGCCCTTGCGGCCTGGGACATTACCCCATGGGCTCCAGGCGGCGGCTCCTCTCCCTGGTGAATGGAGCCATTGTGACATCAGCCTGAGAGCTGGCAGGAGTTGGGCCGGCACACGTGGCTCTCCCAGAGGTCCCGAGTTCAGCCATTCCCGTCTCTGGCTGCTTTGGCCTGGAGAAAAGGGAGGAGGCCTGAGGGGGCTTGGGTTGCTACAAGGGACCACAGGAAACTTTTGCAGCACTGCTCCCTGGAATATGCTGTTCTGATTTCCACCTGCCTCAGGCCAGGTCTGAGGGAGGGGGCTGGAGGCCTGGGCTCACCACAGGAACCTGGAGAACCTTGGAGCAGGAAGGACTTGCCAGCTAAGCCCTATCGGAGCCCTAGTATATCTGAGCCCTAGCATAACTGAGCCACACCTGTGGTGTGGTGGCAAGGTGTCCCCAGGCAGCCCAGCAGAGCCCCGGAGGAAGAGGCAGGGCATCCAGGCCATCCAGAAAAGGTTACGAAGTTTGGGGGTGACTGGTGAGATAGGGAAGAGTTTTGAACTTGGCATTTTCACAGCAGACTGCCAGAGCCTTCCAGACTGAGCCTGTGGTGATGGTGTCATAATAATTAACTGCTATTTATTGAGCACTTATTAAGTGCTGGGCACTGTGCCAAGAACATTGCATACATCACCACACTTAGTCCTCATAATAACCATATAAGGCAGGTATTATCATTACCCTCAGGTCTTTTGTGACAGTTGCCCAGGTTATTCACTGCACAAAGGGTCCCAGTTGAGGGGTATATGTGAGGCTGAAATCCACCCAGGTACTTACCAACTGTATACCTGCAGGTCTGCACTTATATGAATACCCTATTCTCCTTTTGCTACAGCAGAGGGAAATGAAGCTCTGGGGGAGATGAAATGACTTGCCCAAGGCCCCACAGCTAGTAAGTGACAGATCTGGTATTCAGACGCTGTTCTGCCTGACTTCCAAACTTCTTGATTAACTGCTATGCTGACTGTGTTCAGGCCTGTCCATTCATACCGTCTTTTTCTGGGCTCTCTGCCTTCCTCTTTCCCGAGGACCCAACTACATATAGTTGGCAGTGTGGCATGGGGTGAAAGCCTGGGCTGGGAGGCAGGAGACCTGCGTTGCCACCCCGGCTCCACTTATTATTCACATCTCCTGTCCACATCTCAGTCTCCTCATCTGTAGAGTGGCTATATCAGAGTTCCTTAGAGGCAAGCAACAGAAACCAAATTTGGTTTACTTAAATAAAAAAGGAATGCATTGGAAAGATGTGGGTTGCCCACAGAGTGGAAGGAGAAGCTGAACCAGGCCTTGGAAAGGCCAGAAACCAGGTCCACTCTGAGGATCCAGCAGCAGGGACCAGTAAACAGTACCTCTGGGCTAGTTCCCTGAATAAGAAGCCAGGTACTGTTACCAGAAGCAGAGAGAATGATGGTGGCAACCCCAAGCAACCCCTCCCCATGTCAGGGAGGAGGCTTCATGCCCAGCTCCTGGGGATGGCCTGAATCATGTGAGCTCTGGGTGTGCAAGCTCTTTGCAGGCATATGAGAACTTGTGTCTCTCTGTTACTCCATCCTGGAGGGGAGCAGTGTGAGCAGTGTCAGCTTCTGCTCCTGACTTTGCCACTGACTGGCTGTGTGTCTTTGGGCAAGTCATCTCCCCTTCTGGACCAGAGTTTTTTCATCACTCAAAGGAAGGTGACAATCTTTAAGGTCAGTTCTTCTTTTTATTAAGATTTATTTTATTTATTTATGCCCCCCCCCAGCCCCTGCTTGTCACCTGCACTCGTTGTCTGCTCTCTGTGTCCATTCACTGCACGTTCTTCTGTGTCTGCTTGTCTTCTCTTCTCGTCTTCTCTTTAGGAGGCACCAGGAACTGATCCTGGGACCTCTGATGTGGGAGAGAGGCAACCAATCGCTTGAGCCACCTCAGCTCCCTGGTTTGTTGTGTCTCTTATTGTCTTTCCTCTGTGTCTCTTTTTTGTTGTTGTTACATAATCTTGTTGCGTCAGTTTGCGGTGCGGGCCAGCTCTCCATGCAGGCCAGCTTGCCTTTCACCAGGAGGCCCCAGGAATCAAACCGTGGCCCTCCCAGATGGTAGACGGGAGCCCAATTGCTTGAGCCATATCAGCTTCCTAAGCCAGTTCTTATCTTACTAAGGGTTAGTGGCCCATCCCAGGGAAATTAAGGATATTAAAAGATGTTCCCAGGAGCAATTGCTCGTGAATGAATCATGAATGGAGGAATTTCAGGCACCCATGAAAATGATATTGGGTGGGGTTTTGAGCGATCACAGCAAATGGGAAACTCTCACTTCACCCTCCGAGACTGAGCAGGGAGTGGGTAGCAAGGGCACTGTGACTTTCACCTCCAGAACCTCTGCCTGCTAAGGGGCAAGAGGTTGGTCACATTTGAAGTTTCATTCTCTGGAGGGGGTCCAAGCAGTGGGAACACAGCTGGCTGACAGGAGACTTGGGGACCATCCAATTCGCAGAGCCTTTGTTGAAGGGATGCACGGATTTGTGGTGGCAGACCGAGGCGCCTGTGGAAAAATGACATCACTTCCCCTCTCTAGGCTTCTGTTTTCACCTCTAAAAGGCAGTAAGGTCACTGTTATGCCAACCTCATTCCTTTCTGAGGATCAATTGAGATGATATGTATGAAAGAAAACCTGAGGAAATGGAGGGACCAGGTGCCAAATAGGGACTGGAAAGTAAGCTTCATGGGACAGGGACTGTGTCTGTCCTGTCCACTTCTGGAGCCTCAGCACCCAGCATGGGATCTAGCATGTAGTAGGTGTTCAATATTGAATACTAACAGCTAAAGTTTAGTAAGTACTTATGTTCCAAGCACCATCCTAAGAGTTTTCCATGTATGCATGCTTTTAATCTTTACAGTAATGCTATTGTCATCCCCACTTTAGAGGTAAGGAAACAGACACAGAGAGCTTAGGCCACACAGCTAGTAAGAGGTAGAGTCGGGCTTTGAACCCAGGCAGTCTGGTCCAGACTCTGTGCTCTTAAGCACAACTATACCGGCTTGAAAGACTGACTAAATGAGCAAATGAATGAGGGTATGAAAGAATAAGGTTTGGGTTCAGACTCCTCAAACTTTTGCTTTGGGAACATGGGATGAAGCTCCCAGCAAGAATCCTTCTTGTTTATTAATCTATCAGCAGGTTCTGGTATTTACAGAAGACACTCTGTTAGCACAACAGCACGTCCAAAACTGGTCTCGCCTTCTTCCCCCAAACCTGCTCCTCATCCTCTCCTCCGGATTTCAGCTCAAGCTGTCGCCCAAGGCAGTTGCCCAAGCTTGAAATTTCTGAGTCCTCACTGACATCTTCCTCTGTCTCACGTAGAAAGTCTCCAGACCAACTTTCCCAAGGTCACAACAGAAACTTTGACACCAAGGTCATCCAGATGTCATCCCCTGTCATCCTCCAAGTCTTGTAGCTTACTGAGCCACTCTGATGCTTTAAGATTTCATGAAAAGTTGACTTGAATATCCCATCTCATAGAGATGGGATTCACAGCTTCTCTTCTCTTCTAGTTTAACTATGGCTGCAAAATGAAATTTAGTGGCTTGAAACAGTAACAATCATTTTATTATGACATGTTACAATTCTAGGGGTTGACTGGGCTCAGTTAGGTGGTTTTCTCTGAGTTTTTCATATGGTTGCAGTCAGATGGCAAGTGGGGCAGGAGTTATCCAGAAGGCTTCCTCATGCACATGCCTGGTTGTTGACACTGGTTGTCAGCAGGGATCTCAGCTTGGACTATTGACCAGGATATCTACATACAGCCTCTTAATGAGCCCTGGGCTGCCTTGCAGTATGGCAGCTGGATTCCATGAGTGTCTCAAGAAACTGGAAGTGGAACTTATCAGTTTCTTAAGGCCTGGAACAGTCATTCCTGTCATATTCTACTGGATAAGCAGTCACAGAGTCCATATTCAAGGGCAGGGCATGCAAACCTCTGGGTGTGTGTCCCTGGGAGGAGTGTCAAAGAATTGGGGGTCACGTTTTAGAACCGCCACACCTCCCAGTCTCTCTGGTGACTCTTGGGGGAGTTTCATTTTTCCTAGTTACCTTGACATCTCCTCCTTCCAGGTAACCCACCTCTGCTGAATTCTTGATCTACTTCACATCTCAACTTCCTTGCTGGCACTTCCCCCACTGGAAGCCCAAAGGTGGGGCACAGCCCTTATTTTCTTTATTTTCCCCCAGGCCATATGTTAAAGTATGATAGATATTTACTAATTCGTGTGTGATGGGTGAAGGGACTTGCACTGCAATGCAGCCCTGTACAGATAACTTAAAACCGAAGGTCAGAGCTCTCTCTTCCCAAGAGTCCTTCAGCCATTCTGGCCACTGGTCCTCTATCCCGCCCTGGCTCCATCCTCCCACCAGGTTGCCAGTCCCTCTCCACCTTCAACCCCTTCTTCATCTCCCCCCTTTAAATCCCACTTATTTTATTACCCAGAACAATTTAGTTATTAGTTATCTGCCCCCTCTTCTCCCCAGTGCACCCCAGCCCTGCTGAGAGGGCTCTCTTTTCATATGACAATATTCTTTTAGCCAAGAAAACTGCGGAGCATAGGCAATTTCTTCCCCTAAGAGGAATTCTGTCGTGGGAATGTTTCCTGCTCTCCACTCCCGGAGTTAGAAGGGCCCTGAGCGATTTTCCAGCTCAGCAACATTCAGACCATGTTCCTGAGAGCGGTATTATTTCCTACTCGGGTGCCTTCTTATGCTAGATGTTCCACAGAGGCAGCCTGATCGAATGTGTTTGGAAAGCTGGGTTAGAGTGAAACAGGCCTCCACTGACTGCTGCACCATGGAATAGAACTTTCTAGGATAAAAGGAATGCTCTAATCTGCACTGGGCGATAGATACAGTAGCCACTAGCCACATGTGTCTATCGAGCACCTGAAACAAGACTAGTGTGACCAAGGAACTGAATTTTAAATTCTATTTAATTTTAATTAATTTAAATTTAAATAATCACATAAGGCTAGTGGCTGCCATATTGGACAGCACAGCCTCAGAGCCTTCAATAAACCTAATTGGTGTTATGTGGTTTTTCCCAACACATTTGGCCAACGATCTCCTCCTTTTTATGGTATACTATTAACCCCTGTTTTGCAGCTTGGAAATATTCCTTTAGTCCAATCCTCATTTGAAAGATGGGGAAACTGAGTCCCAGAGAGGGAAAGGGACATGCCCAACGTCACACAGCAGAGGCTAGAACTCAGGCCTTCTCTCTCCTAGTCCAGCTCTGCCTCGCAGGTCTTTTGGCAATATTATGTAAGGGCTGAGGCCAAAAGGAAGGGCCGACGCTGACGTTTGCTTTAGTGCTCACTCTGTGGCAGGATCTTGTACATACACGGCCTCCTTTCATCCTCTCAATAGCCCTGGAAGGGAAGCATGAGTAGCCCCAACATACACATGGGGGAACCGAGACTCAAAGAGAAGGGACTTGCCCAAAGTAATATATATGTGGCCATCGCTTAAAATGTGCAGTTGTGCCCAAAATATTCAATTGACAACAGGTGAGGAAAGCCGACGAAGAAGAGCAGGCCTCAGTAAACAATGAACAAAGATTTGGGGTGGCAGCTGGAAGACAGGGAAACGGCCGAGGCAGGGAGAAGACTCAGGGAGCAAAGAATCCGTCTGAAGAAGCCAAAGTCTGATACGGCCCCAACCATTGCTGTGCAGGGATGGGCGGGCCTCTGAGCCTCGGCGCCGTTCTATAGGTTGGCTGACAACCAATGGGGGAGCGGGTGTGAATATGCTGACCAACAGAGGCAGCCCTGACAAGTTGGTGACTGGGAGAACCAATCAGGGCCTCTCTTTTATGTGGCTTGGGTTTATAGTCTATAAAAGTTGTTTCTAGCCTGCAAAGACACACAATGGAGGAATGTTTGTGGGTTGGGGTGGTGGACTTGTTTGACTGGTAGTCACGGACCTGAGCAAATGAACAGTGGCTAGTTGAGTCAGAGGGGGGATGATGTAAGAGCCCCCAAACAACTGCGTAGTGAGGGCCGGTGGGAGATAGTGTGCTTGGGAGTAGAGGCCCTTCCCGGGAGAGAGTCAAAGATCTTCAAGACTCTTGGGGAAGGTGGGGTTGGGAAGGGATTCTTTCCTCCCCGCCCCACACTCCTTGGGGAGGCCGCCCACACCCCCCTCTCCCAGCCTCTCCCACGGCCCTGAGAAGTGGGTGGCGGCCGCGAGGCCAGGGCCGGGCTCCCAACCCCAGCTGGTCGGTCAGGTCCACTCTTCTGAGAATCCTGAGGCCTAGACACGCAGTCTTAGGATATTTGAACTGGGGGGGCCCATAAAGCTGGGCGGGAGGAGCCAGAAGGCTGGTGAGCAGGGCAGGGGGTGGGGGTGGGGGGATAGCGTGGGCTGCAGACAGGCAGAGGGGGGAGGTGGAGGGGATGTCACTCTTTTTTTTCTTTCCCTGGTTCTGGCTCCAGGCCCCTTGGGAGGCCCAGCCGAGCTTTCTGCTTTAGGTTGCACAAGGTTCCTGCCAGTAACCCTCCTGCCCCGTCCATTTACGCTCAGGACTGCTGAGTGGGTGTTCTGTTCTTGTAACTAAAGTGAGGTGTGCCCGTGTGTGTTGGGGAGTGCCTGCATGTTGGGGCGGGGGCGGCTTATGTGTGCCTTGCGTCTCCCGTGGTCCTTGTGAGGGTATTTCCTGGACTGCCGACTGGTCACTTTTCCCTGAGGCTGGGGCTTCCCGCCTGTGACCTGAGGGGTTGGAGGAGACTAGGCCCTGCTTTGAGGCAGCCGTGCCGTGCTAAGCACCACAGAAGAACCACAGTCACTGAGTTAGCCGTTCCTTCTACAGACATTTATTGAGTGTCTACTATGTGCCAAGCATTGTTCTAGGCAATGGGGATGAGGCAGTGAGCAAAACACACAAGGACAACAACAACAAAAACCCTTTTGGGAGCCCCGAACCTGGGGGAAGGCTGGCAGAGTGAAAACTAAAGCCTAGAAAGTCACATTGCAGCAAAAGCAGAATAAGCCTGAGCAGGCAGCGTGGGTGGAGCGTGAGGCCCTGCCTGCGAAAGCAGTGCCTTCGCCTAGCCTTCCTGCTCCTCCACCTCCTGGCCTGGGTCGCTGGGCTCAGTGTTGCACCTTCCCGTGGCCGGGCCGGGGCTCCCTCGAGTGCCCGCCTTGCCAGACCACTGGACCTGCTGCCAGGTGTGCGCCCACCAGTGCCACAAGAGCTGCTCAAACTGGCATCTGCATGGTGCTGGAAGGAGACAGCTGTGTGTTTGATGGGGTCATCCCGTGCAGTGGAGAGACCTTCCAGCCAAGCAGCAAATACCAGTGCGTCTGCAGTGCTCTGCTGCAACCACGACCTGCTACTGCCCCACTATGCCCAGCTGCAAGAAAGGTTGAGGTGCCTGGATAGAGCTGTGAAAAGTGGATCTGTGACAGGAGGAGGGAGCATTGGGAGGCCTCGCCCTTCCAGCCTACAGGCCAGAAGCCACCCTCGGAGTTGACGTCTTTGACTCAAGAGTCAACTGCGTGGAGCAGACCACAGAGTGGACCACGTGTTCCCAGGGCTGTGGTATGGGTCTCTCCACTCGGTCACCAATGGGAATCATCAGTGTGAGATGGTGAAGCAGAGTTGGTTGTGCGAACAAGAGCTGGAGCAGCCAACAGGTAGGAAAGGAAAGTCCCTGCAAGCCATCCACCTGCAGTTGGAGACCTGCACCGGCCTGCACACTTCCAGGCCCAGGTTCTGTAGTGTCAGCAGCGATGGCCGCAGCTGTACACTCCACAACACCAAACCATCTAAGTGGAATTCCAGTGCTCCCCTGGGCAAATTGTCAAGAAACCTGTGATGGTTATTGGGACCTGCTCCTGTCACACCAACTGTCCTCAGAACAAGGCCTTTCTCCAGGAGCTGGAGCTAATGACCAGCAGAGGGGAAAGGTGACCAGTGTCCCCTGCAGAAGTATACCCACAGAGGCCACCTGTAGCTGCTGCATGGCCCACCATCAAAGGAATATAAGAAAAATAATGAAGAGTCATCATTTCACCCCTGAGTCCTAGGTATCACATTTTCTGAAGTCATTTGAGGTCATTTATGTCTCTCTCTCTCTTTTTTTTTTTAATGAAAGATAGGATTAGCTGTAGACTTGGAATGAAGGTAATCTCTGGATAGAGCTTAGGGATGACTTTTCTCTGGTGTTTTTAACAATTGCAAGTTTATATAAATTTAAGAAATCAGATATATGTTTCACTTTGTAGACTGTAGGGTGTTAATACTCATCTTATTTTGTTGTAAGCTAGTGCAATTCCAAGAAAATATCACTGTAAATGAATGACACGGTGGAGTCCAGGAGCATACAGAACATGCTTTCAAACAAATATTTTACTGCATATTGGGGTTGGATTTGAGGGTTCTCTGTTGAGTTCCCTTTTCGGGTAGCTCAACTCTGAACTTCCAAGTCCAAGATCCAAAGTAATGTGTAGAAATCAAGAGACTATTAATTTTGTGCTTTATTGTACATGAGGAAACATGCTGTATTTACAGTAAGGAAACATTTGTTAATGAAGTGGACTGGTGTCACCAACTCTCTCCATTTCAGGCAAATTGACTCCTTTCCAATAGGAGGAAGGTGAACAGAGTTCTCTCCCTAACACAGATGACTGGGCCCTCACAGCCCTAATACATTTGTACGTGCTGGAGACTGCCGCGGCTCACTTGGTTTTTATTTCTGCAGATCAGAGCATATCATCGGGGATCTCCTCTTCTTACTGATGAGTAAACTGAGGCCCAAGGAACCTAAATGAATCAAAGTCTTGATTACAATCTCTGATGACTTTCAAATGGCCTTTAATGGAATTTTGACTAAGAACAACAAAATCGGCACTATTGTGCTGAGATAATACAAATTTTATGGGAGTTTAGATTTCTTGTAGATATGCCCCAAACTGATCCTTGGGGCATAATTATGAAAACTCACAATAAAGATATAAGTGTATACACCTGTTTGTCTAATTTGTTAGGCTACAAGATAGGCTACAAAATTAAATCTATGCATTCTTTTTTTTTTTTTTCAAATGGACATATTTGTTTTTTTAAAGCAGTTTTATTGAGATATATTCACATACCATACAGTATATCCAAAGTGTACAATCAATGGCTTTTAGTATAATCACAGTGTTGTGCATTCATCACCACAAAAAAAATTTAGAACAATTTCATTAATCCAAAAAGAAAAACTCCACACCCCTTAGCAGTTACCTCGCCATCCCTCTGAATGCATTCTTCTAATGTCAGCATATATATTCACATTTTCTCCTTGAAAGTATTTGTGTAAATATAAATTGTGCATTTTGTAAACTATTCTTAATTTCCATACTTGTCAGACATCACTAAATAAACGTGATTTCAAGAAAAAAACAAAGCAAAACCCTTTATACATGACTGGCCTCAGTTTCCCCATCTGTAAAATGTGACATTGAACCAAAAAGTCCTTGTGGTTCTGCTGAACTGTGTCTGTTTTCCTTGGGCTGGCTGTGAGCCCTTATTGCCTATAAAGCCGCAGCTGGCACTGCAGGCTCCTCGAGGGGGCTGGGCAGCGGACCTGGAACCTGAGAGGCGCACCGTGGGTGGGCAGCGACCGCTCCTGGGCTCACGTTGCAGGCTCCCTGGGCCTGCCAGCTGGCCTGGCCCCAGGCCTGTTCCGGGGCACTGGGCCTCTCCAGCAGCCAGCCCTCCTCTGTCAGCTCTCCGTATCTGGCTTGGGGGCTGCCCCACCCAGCCTCTGACTCACTCGCCCTCTCACTCACCTGCCTGGGTCTCCTCTAAGGCCTGCCTGACCTCTTGGAGTGGTGGGATCCTGGAATACCAGGCAGGGTTCAAATACCAGCTCTACCACTTTCTGGCTGTGTGACCACAGGCAAGCTTCTTGTTCTCTCTGTGCCTCTGTGTACCCGTCTGTAATATGGGGATAATAATAGCATCTTACCTCATAAGTGATGGGATAATATATGACTGGCACATGAAGTTCTCAATGCACAGGCATTTTTAACGTTATTATTACAACACAAGCTCCTCATGGAGCAATGGTGTGGACTAAGGAGCCTCTCAGGCTCTACAATACAGGCCTCAATTATCTCATCTATGGAATGAGGATAATAATAATGTTTCAAAAATTACAGGCAAAAAAAAAAAAAAAAAATTTAAAAGGAATAATAGGCCAGAAACACCTCGGACCATAGGGCTTAGCTCTGCTGCTGAGCTGCTGGATGACCTTGGGCAATTCACGTCTTTTCTTGAGGCAGGTGTTCTTAGCATTGCCTTTCTCTCTTCCTTGCCAGCCAGACCCTGATGTTTGCCCTGCTCTCAGCACCTTTGCTCTTCAGGGGAGCCCGGCCCAGGAGTGGATCCTAACGGCCCTGGGCCATGCAGGGATGTCTCATTCCCTTATTCAGGTTTAGGCAATTCTGCCCAAAGAAAAGTGAGGGGAAGTAAGTCTTAAAAGAGGGTGACAAGGGAGGAGAGAGTCCCTGTCTGTCCCTGGATGCTTGTTGACTTGTGACCCCAGAAGCTGCTGTGGCCGTCTTTTGGCCTTGAGGCGGGACAAGTTGATAAGCAGAGATGGGGCCCCCGAAGAAGAGAAAGAACCTGGGCCTTGGAAGCACCATGGAGCCCCTGGATTAATAACCTGGAACTTCCAAATTTAATTTTGTCACTTAATAAATGTCACTGTTGTTTAAGCCAATTTCTGTTGGCTTTTCTGTTACTGGAACTGACAGCATCCTAACTGGGAGAATGTCCTGAGCCCTAATTTTCTTATCTGTAAAATGGGGGTGATAATTCCTACCTCACAGGATTACTGAGCAGATTAAAAGAGAACGTGTGAAAGGCGCCTGGCCCAGTGCCCTCTCCCACCTAAGGGGGCTGCCTCCTTCCTTCATCTGCCTGGCCAGGGGTCCGGTGCCCCCTGGCAACATGGCTGACTCTCTTCCTGCTGACCTCTTCCCAAACCTGCATTCCAGGTTCACTGGGTGTCTCCTGTACAGAAGAGAACCTGTGCCATATGATTCCATTTACATAAAATGCAAGCTCATCTATAGTGGCAGAAAGCCCTTCCGTGGTTCCTGGGGGTAGAAATGGGGAAGGGGAGGAATTAAAAAGGGACATGAGGAGACTTTGGGGGGTGATGAATATGTCACTATCTTGGTTGTGGAGATGGTTTCACGGGTGGATATGTGTATCAAAACTTATCAAATTGTATACTTTAAATATGTCACTTTATTATCTATCAATTAAACGTCAGACTAGCTGTCAAAACAAAACAGAAATCTCATGTGAAAGCCTAATGTGTAAAAGAGAGGAGAATGGAGCAGCTCCGGGTGAGGGGGTGAGGGCTGGACCACCAGCCCATGCCCTTGGCCTCCCCCCACCTCTGAGGCATGTCTGTTATACCCTTGGCCTCCTCGGGGTACATTTTGAAAAGCACAGACGCTGCCCGGTTGTGCAGATGGAGTGAAGTAGAGCTAGGAGCAGAAGCTGGTATTCCTCCCTGCGTGGCCAGAACCCTTTCCAACAGGCACCGGACCTCAAGGGGGGCCCAACAGTACGCAGCATAATCAGAAAAAGGGTCTGAGGCTCTACTCTGTGCTGAGCCCAATGCTGGGCTGGGGTTGGGGGGTAGGAGTAGAAGCAAGCTCCTTGTCCTCAAGGAGCTCTCAGTCTAATTAGGAGAAACAATGAACTGGAGTTCGGGAGGAATCAGAAACACAAAATTCCAAAGATGACTTGGTGTGAACCCCATGGGCGTGGGTACGTCGACCACCGACAGAGGGCAGCGTAGCTAGGAAGAAAGAATCAGGAATCCCGAGGCAGGGGAAGCAGCACTTTGCGACAGCTGTCGTGGGTGGCTATTGTTTAACCCCAGGGTGAGACAAGCACCAGGACTACGGTATGTTCTGGCCCTCAAGTCACTGTTCCTTATTTCACAGTGGAGACACTGAGGTCCAGAGAGGTGAAGGGACTTGCCCTTCACACAATCAAAGCAAAACCAGAACCAGAGCCCAGACCTCCTGACTCCAAATTCTGTTCACTTTCCAAAGCTGCCCCGAGCTAGGGCTGGGCAGCTGGTCTTCACTGCTGGTGGACTCGTGGGAGGACATTAGGGGGCCTGGACAGAGGCCGGCCTAGGGTGGGGCATGGGGCCATTCCTCAGGCTGGTGCTGGGTCGGGCAGTGACAGACTTCTTCCCCCGGGGCCCTCTGGAATGCTTGGAACTCAGTGATGACAGGTCAGAAGTTTCTCTTCCCCTAGAGGGCCCTTGAGTGGAGGCAAAGTTCTAGATAAGGACCTAGGACTTTGGCCTTTCCTCCTACCCTGTCTCCTCCTTTCCTGGGGACTTCATGTCCTCCAAGAGCGGAAATGGCCAGTGTGCGATGCTGGACCCACCCTGGTCAGCCTGCCCCACTTCCTGTTCTGGGATTAAGAAAAACAACAACCTCTCGCCTTTAAACACCTCTTGGCAGTACACAAGGGACGTTCACATGTTTGCTCTTACTAAAAATGCTTACCCCCAATCCTCAAGATTCAGGTGGGAAACATTATCCCCATTTTATAGATGAGGTACCTGAGGCTCAAGAGGTGACTTACCCAGGACCCCAGAGCCAGCAAATGTTAAGAGTTTGTTCAAGAACTCAGGTTTCTGGACCCCTAGCTTTCCCCCCACCCTATTCCTACCCTTGTGTTCCTGTTGATACCAAGAGGGAGTGTTGTGTGATGGAAAACATGGGATTTGAGCTATTCAAGCTGGGTTTGAAGGCCTGCTCCACTGGTTAATTTTCCTACCTTTGGACAAGTTATTTCCCCTCCCTGGGCTTCGGTGTCCTTATCTATCTGTAAAAGGGGGATAATAATAGTAACCACCCATCAGGGTTGAAGTGAGAATGAAATGAGATAATCACACATAAAGCACTTGGCACACAGAGAGCAGAAAGCACTAAATGACAGCTGCTGTTTTATCCCAGGTCCTGGAGGTGAGTGTGTCTGTCCTGCAGCTCTTGCACACACCGTGTATTGCTACTGAGCCTCTGTTTCTCCAAGTTCCTTGCCCTGGCTCCTCAGGCTGCTGGGAGACTCAAATGAGGTGGTGAATGGCAAAGGGCATGAAGTGGGTGGGATTCATCTCTGCTAAGATATGAATGATCACAAAAGCCCTTGTTTGTCTGAAGTGAGGCTGCGCTTTAAACTTTCCAATTCTCCTCTGGATAGAATGGAACTAAGAAAACCCTAAAGCATCCTCAGATTTGTGAATCCAGCTTTCTGGATTGATCCAGCAGCTTGAGTGGCGTCACCACAGTGATGGCTTAAAATTAGCCCACAAAATTTTTGACACTTCCTTCAAAAGGAAGGCTAATTTTCCTCCCCTTGAGTGTAAGTTGGGTTTAGTGAGCCACTTCTAATGAATAGAGACAAGGTGGAAATGGCGTCGTGCAACTTAAGAGACTAGCTCATAAAAGGCATGGTGGCTTCCTGCCTTCTCTCTGCCTTGGGGCACTCCTTCTGGGGGAAGCCCGCTGTCAAGGAAAAGCCTCACTGGTGAGAAACTGAGGCCTTCTGCCAACAGCCGAATGAAGGAGCCATCTTGGAAGTGAATCCACAAGCCCCGGTCAAGCCTTCAGGTGACCAATATCTTAACATGAAGTCTCGGGGCTCTGCCCTCCTCTGTATCCTTATCCCCAAAAGGAATTCCATGTTGGCAATAAGAGCTGCTGCACTTCCAGCTCTCACATCCCCTCAGCACACGTCCAGGGAAAGAGGGATTATCTTATCCAGTACTCCTGCAGAAGTGAGAAGCAGCTTCTCCCTCCCAGAAGCCCTGCTGACTTCTCTTGCTGAATCACTGGCTCTGACGTGGGTAGGGTTCATCTTTGTGCTTTGACCTGAGCCCACCAGAGCACACCCTGGAGCTGGGGGTGCTACCAACCCCACCCATCTCATGGGATTTCCACAGAGCCAAATCTGGCTCTGATGATGGGAGAGATGGGGAACAGATGCTGGGAAGACAATTAATAGCCATGGCACCAAGGTAAGGGTGGTTCGTGTTTGGCCTGGAAAAGGAAACTCTCAGGGACAGGGAAGACATTTCCCACAGGCCCCACAGCATCCTCGAGTGTGTAGAAATAACCTGGCTTAGCAGGTAAGGCCTGGGCTGTGGAGTCAGGCAGGATCCGAATCCTGGCCCCATTGCTCACCAGCTCTGTCACCTTTCTGTGCCTCAGTTCCTTCATCTATAAAATGGTGGAAAGGATGCCCAGGAACACCTGGGGAAATTAAATGAGGCATAGTGAAGAAAGGCTCAGCAAATAATTTTATTCAAAAGATTCATTGAGCACCTCTTGCTGCTTGAATTGTTTCCCTCGCTAGACCAAGAGGTAGGCAAAGAAACTGGGGTCATATCTTTGTCCTGGTAACTCCAGTGATATGGCACCAATAGGCAATAAGTGTATGCTGAGCTGAACTGAAATTTTTTGTAAAGGGAAGTATGTTATTTGTGGCTCCAAGGGAGAGAGCTAAGACAGTGGGTGGCAGTTTTAGGAATCAGAATTCAATTTGCTCTGAAGGAGAACTTTCATATAATAAGAGTAGGGCTAGCCATAGGTATAAAAGAAAAGAAAAAAAAAGAAACATTTATTGAAGGCGTGCTATGTACCAGGCATGGGACTAAGCATGTTTCCAGGCCCAGTCTCGTTTAATCCTCACAACCTGCTGAAGTAAATGCTATTATTAACTCCATTTACAGGTAAGTAAACTGATGGACAGAAAGGTTGCATTTTTCATGCATTCACTCATTCATTCTCCAAATGAGTGTCTCTCCTGTGCCACGCTCTAGGGATTGATCTATGAACAAAGCAGACAAGGGCCCACGTCACCAGCTGAGCGAGGGGCAACGCTGGGCACTAGAACCCAGCTGGTTTTGTCTCCAGAGCCTCAGTGCATAACCACTACTTGGACTCACTCTCACCAGACCAGGATCCTCATGAAGTGGAGTTTCTTGGTCCTGAAGGTACACAAGTTAGACCTGGAGGAGAGCTGGGGGCTAGAATTAAGGGAATTCTAGCTTGGGATGGGCCCCTCTGACTGTTCTCCAAGCTCTGGAACCCTGCAGAGAGCCTCTGAGCACTGAACCAAGGCCTCCAGCTGCTAAGCCAGGAAAAACGATGGGGATGGAGGGAGAGGGAAAGAGGATGAGAGACTAGAGGAGCAGGAGGTATAAGGCGCCACCTAGTGGAAAAACCTGAGAAACGGTTGAGTCAGGAGAGACCATGAAAGACAAAATTAAGGAGTTAGAAGCAGAGAGAGGGACAGACAGAAGCTGAGGGTGACAGAAGAGTGTCACTGGGGTGAGTCAGGAGCCCCACCTCAACGTTCCAGAACTTTCAGTGCATAATAATATATTGTAGAATGCATTTATTTTTTTCCCCACATTTTGACCTCTCTGAGATCAGGATATCTTTTTTTTTTTTTTTGAGATACCGGGGCCTGGAACCCACGACCTTGTATGTGGGGAGCCAGTGCTCAACCACTGAGCCACATCGGCTCCCTCCCCTGAATTGTTTTGCTTGTTTTGCTAGTTTTTTGTTTTTTTTTTTTTCTAGGAGGCACTGGGAACCGAACCCGGGACCTCCTGTGTGGGAAGTAAGTGCTCAACAGTGCTCAACCACTTAAGCCACATTTGCGACCCCAGGATGTGTATTACAATCAATGGGGTGACATAATTTAATTGTTGCTGAAGCATTAAAGATTTGGTGAAACATGATCATAACTCCCATTGATGGAGCCACTTACGTTGTGCCAGGCATGGTCTAAGCTTGTTACATATATTATCCTATTGAACCCATGCCCATTTTACAGAAGAGGAAACAGGCTGAGGGAGGCGAAGTTGCTTGTCCAGGTCTCATCGTGTTTGTGGCTGAGAAGCTGGCTGCAGAACAACAGTTTTGACCATTGCTGTACTATACTTCTCCCCTCTTATGTCTCCAAACACATGGTTTTGTGGCTGCCTGACTATGTGCCTATCCCCACACCCACCCCTTCCCTGCCATGCACCATGAGCTCCACTGGGTCAGGGGCTGCCTTTTGCCCATCTCACTTAATCCTTTTATCTCTGGAGGCAAGAGTTTTAATAAACAGAGGCATCTAGGGACTGGGTGTAGTTCAGTGGTTGAGCTGATTCCCATGTATGAGATCCTGGGTTCAATCCCTGGTACCTCCTATTAAAAAAAAAAAGGCATCTAAAATTTTGTAAATGACTGGGTAAGAAGTGTACAAAAGGGAGAACTGTGGTTATGTTTTGATATTGGCATGGGGGTAATTTACTTCATCTATTTTTTCAAATCTCCTGCTTATAAAAAATTAAAATGTATCCTACAATTTTTTTTGTATATATGAATCCTATATTTTATGCATGATAGTTCTGTAAACCCACAACATCTCTAAATAAACAAACAAAAATGTCCCACTTTAACATGAATCTGACCATTGAAATGGTGGGTAAAAGAAGTCAGATGCGAAAGAGCTCATAAGTTATGATTCAATTTTTCTGAAGTTCGACAACAGTCAAAACTAATCAGTGGTGACAAGACAAAATAGTTGTTCCTTCTGGGGAGATAAAGATAAACTTATGAGAGCACACATTAAAGAAATATTGCAGTAGCACATATACAACGTAATTCCTGTTTTAAACACTTTCAAGTACATGTACACAATTCAGTGGTGTTTACAGTCACAATGTGGTGCTGCCATCACCACCATCTATTACCAGAACTTTTCCATCACCCCAAACAGAAATTCTGCTCCCAGTAAACCTTTTGGTCTTCCAAGCCACACCCTGAGCATACCAACTAGCTCTATGTTTCTTGGGCTCCACAAACTGGCAGCAAAAGTTGAATCACAGTGAAGGTTATCACTGAGTACTGGGAAGAGGTGAACAAGGTGTATAGTCTCCCCCAAACATTAATATTACCTGAATAATTCAATAAAATTTAACCAGATTTTGCTGAGAGGCTGCCATGAGCAGAAGTTGGTTCTAGGAGCTGGAGAGAAAGGAAGGCAGGGCAGAGACTATTTCTCTGTCCTTAAGGAGCATCTCTCGGAGGTTTGCTGGACTTCACAGACTGTGGTGATGCTTGGGGATTTTCCAGGCAGGTGATACACTTCTCTGTGGCCAGTAGACAGGTGGCCTGAAATCCCTAGCTGTAGCAGGCTCAGAGCATCACCTGCCAGGCAAGGGTGCTGGGCCAGATGGGTTGTTATATTTTCATTTTAATTAATTGCGCCTTTGATCGTTGTTATTTTCTTCCATCATCTTTTCTTCTTCCTTTGGATTTAATTGCCGCTTACCCCACCCTAATTTTTAGAGATAAATATTTACATCAGTGATCATCAGCATTTATTTTTTTTCTAATATATGCAATGAAGACTTAAAGATTACCGCTAAACCTGGCTCTGGCTATGTTTTAGTTTGCCAGGACTGCTCTGACAATTACTGCAGGCTGGTTGGCTTACACAACAGGAACTGATGGTCTCGCAGTTCCAGAGGCTGGAAGTCTGGAATGAAGGTGCCGGCAGGCCCTGCTTTCTCAGAAGTCTATAGTTTTCTGATGGTGGCTTGCATGCTGCTGTCACACGGTGATGTTTTCTTTGGTCTCCTAGTGGGGCTTCTACCTTCATGTCCAAATTTCCTTTGCCTATAAGGACTCTAGACACAGAGGATTAAGGCCCACCCTGATTCAATTTGGCCTCATCTTAATAGAAGCTTTGAAGATCCTATTCACAAATGAGTTCACACCCACAGGACCAGGGGTTTGGACTTGAAAGGGTCTTGTAGGGGACATGGTTCAATTCCCAACAGGCTGTATACTATGTGATATGTGATCTCTTTTTAAGAATTATCTTTCAGTAGATATGTCCTAGCCTGAGTATCCTAAAAGCAGAGCCTGAGGATGAACCTTTCTATTTGAGGATGATTTTTGATTTACAGTAAAGTTGCAACGGAGAGAACTTAAAATGCTCAGTTCTTCGTAGAGAGGATGAGACAGAAGAATTAGAATCTAAGCTTAGGGGAAGAATTTGGCATTCCAAAATGGGATAGAGGCAGTATATGTTAGGATCCTGGCAGCAGCCAAAAATGACTATTTTGTGGCCAACAAAGTGCTGTGGGGACTCTAAAAGTTGGGACATAGGCTAAGTTGGAATGAGGGTACTGAATTATTTGTATAAACTGAGGAGACAGGACAAGCACTCTTAGGGGGTCTGTGTGGTGTGTCCACATTTCTCTTGGAAGAACTAGTCTTGACTCCTTCCTCAGGTAATTGCTAGTGTTGAGCTTCTTGTTTTTGCTGAAAATGCTTGTATTTTGCTTTCTGGAGTTTTGCTCTATGGTCTTGAACCAAACCTGCAGTCCTCTTGGGTGTAAACCCATGTGAAAGGCCATTTCTTGCTGAAGACTAGAGTTTGGGTACGGGTTCTTCCTGAACAAGATCTTCAGATCTTCTCATTGTTTTCCAGTGAACATAGTTTGTTTCCTTCGTCGCTGCCTCTGGTGCTTGCCTTCACGGCGCCAAGATCTGGCACACAACACATGGGCTGAGTGATTAAAAGTCACCTCACTAGCATCACCCGCAGGGAATACCTGCCATGCTGTGCCTCCTGATGTGATGGGAGAGGAGCATCCTTAAGGAGAGCCTCTGAGTCTGTCATCTTTTACTCTTGGTCTGTTCAGGTGTTCAGATCCCATGATAAGAATTTGTATCCTGCAATTTTAGTTGACAGTGTGCCCAGTAACAAAAGCAGAATATTAAATGTTATGTTTATATATATATAGCATGGTCCTGATTTTTTTTTTAAAGGAGGTAGCAGGGATTGAACCCAGGACCTCATACATGCAAAGCAGGAGCTCAACCACTGAACTACACCTGTTCCCCAGCATGATCCTGATTTTGTAGCTACTTATGTACTGATAAATATATGGGGGAGGGTGGTGGGTGGACGATTCCACATATTTGGCTGTGTGAGCCAAAACCTTCATGCTTACAATGCCAGAAGGGTCTCTTTCTGTGCTCTAGGGAGGGTTGCAATGAAAGAACAGATGTCGGACCTAAGAATTCACAAAGGTCATGCTTTTTTTTTTTTTTTTCCTGCTCTGCTACTAATGAAACCCCAGCCCAGAAGCAGGTGGTCTACGGATGGTTTAGCAACAGGCGCCGCATAAATGTGCAGTGCGCAACGGGTGAGGGATTGGCCCCCTTTCCGGCTGTCTCATTTCCCAGGACTAGAGGGTCTCCGCATCGGACCCTGGTCCTGATGTGTGGTGGGTTCGGTAGGGGACCGGCTATCCAAGGCCAACTGAGGCTCTGCAACACTTCCGTATCGTTCTGCCTGGGACAAATGCCATTCTTACACATCATTTTCTATAGGGAGTTTTTCCTTCCACAATACCCGTATCTACTCAAAGCCACTTCTACCCCTGCTTTAGAGGCACCTGGCTAATCTCACCCAGGCTTTATTTCCTTTCACTACAACAGCAGCCAGAGTTGGGTGACTTTAGTAGCACCCTGGCTGAGGCAGTGTGACATATTAGGAAGCACCTGGGAGACGGTGGCTTTACTGTGGTGCGTGGGACACTGGGGCAGTCAATGCCCTTCTTTAGCCTTTATCTGCACATGGCAATACCTGGGCTAGATCAGTGGTTTTCACGTGGCTTTGTGTTTTTTTCACCTTTTAGATTTTTATTAGCAGTTCTCTGAAGAATCAAAATAGTTAGCAAATTACTTTAGATTCATCAAGACTATATATCCTTTGTTTTTAATCTTAAATGATGTACAACCTAATATAAAACAAACCAGAGAGGCTGATTTCCATGACTAGGTGTTACTGTGTTATCCTAAAGCAGTGGCTGGAGGGAGAGGCTGCGCTCCAAGGAGGAAAGAGCTGGTTAGTGCCGGGCAACTAAACTGTGGCCTGCTGTCTCCCCCATTCAACGTGCTGGGAAGGGGCCACTGATTTCTTTAAACTGACAGCTGTTTCCTAGAGCATGGGACTCTAAAACCCTGGGTAGGAGAGGGCTGTGGTACAAACCAAGCCAAAAGAAACGGGCTGGGGCAGGGAAGCATGGTGACTGCCTGGAGAAAAGGACATTCTTGCACCTCAGACATTGCAGAGCCAGTGTAACACTAAGAGACTTTGTTTATAGGGGGAAAAAATGCAAAACCTGGAAGAACCTTGCAGTTGCACTGGACATGGATTCAAGTTCAGTCTAACTGTGGGGGAGGGGCAGAAGGTAATCTAGCCCCAGAGCAGCTCTGAAGTCTGGCTTTCCCACCCCTTCTCCCTGACACCACTTGGCAGCCAGGCCAGGTTTGGGCTGATGATGAACAGACCCCAGAATGACCAAGGCAGTCTCTGGTGGGCTAAGCAGGGGGAAGGACACTTCTCAAAATGCAAATACATTTAATGTGGAAGGAGCAGCCAGGATTGTTTTACTGGCACTTGCCCAAGTCTTCCCTGCTTTCTCCTCGGCTTAGAGCCTAGGCTCATAGAGACTGGAAAGCACCTGATCTTCCTCCCCCAAAAGAAAATCCAGAAGTGTGCCCCGTCTCCTTGCCCACAGGTGGGCTCTGCAAGGCCTCCTGGGGGGGTAGGGGGTGGTTCCATGGCAGGACCTGGTCTCAGCTGGCTCCTGCCCGAGCCATGAGGTCTTCCAAAACGTTGTCCTGGTCATTGTGTAATACCAAGACTTCCTTAATGTCTTTCAGTTCAAAGCCCATTTCCTTAAATTTGCTCATTTTAACTGAAGAAACTCCATCTTTTCCTCTGAACACTGGTGCATTTCCAGAGCCTCTTCCACTGAAAGAGGGTTGAAGCCCTTCTCACAGAGCTGCCCATGTGCAAAGAGATAGTTAAGAATCTGCTCAAGATTCTCCCCTTTCTTTATGGCTCTCAGGACACACTCATTTGGGTAGCCCATGTTGACCACTGTTTCCTCACACTGCCGCTCACTGGGGGACAGCACCTGCAGTTCAGAATAGGCCTGGGGACACCTGGGAGTGTTAGGCACTTGTGACACTGAGAAATTAGGTGGGGTGACCATGGGACCTGCATTTGGAGGTGATGATTCTTCTGTGCACACAGATAAGACAGAGAGGGAAGGCATCTGGGAAGGGGGGACAGGGTTGGCACCTCTGTGCCACCATCCAAGTTCAAAGCTGAAAGCCCAAGAGTATGATGCCCATTGATCTCACTGGCACTGCTCTGGATGGAAGGCTTTAGGGAATTCTGGAATGTGCCATTGCAGAGGCAGGCTGTGCTATGGAAGGTGCTCACCAGCTTGGTTGTCTTCTGATTACTGTCATCAGAATCAAGTCTGGGGAAGGACAGAGATTGGATATTGCTTACTGCAGGGATGGGAGGAAGGGACACTTTGGAAGACAGCGACATCTTTTCACAGTTGCCCAACTGCGGTAATGTTATAAAGCCACTGGGTTTGTGAAGAGGCTTGAAATCTAGGGTTGCCCGCTCCAAGGAGGCCAGGACCTCCTCATCTTGTAACACAGACCCAGAGCCGCCTCTGGGCAAGTTATTGTCCAAAATCTGAGCCATAATGGGTCCAGTGGCTCCTACCAG
>JAQZBX010028073.1:0-27978 GCA_029593785.1 Cabassous unicinctus
ACAAACAAGAAAATTCTTCACCTCTCAATCTCTGTATTTCCCCTGTACATAGCTGCTATTTCTGACTATTCTTGCACAATTATTTATTTATTAAGCAATTTTATTGAGACATATTCACATACTATACAATCTATCCAAAGTATATAATCAATGGCTCTTAGTATAATCACAATCTTGTGCATTCATCATCACAAAAAACTTTAGAAGTATTTCATTAAAACCCACTTTTCCCTACTTCCCAATGTGTCAGGAATGCCCAGTACATGCCTTATGACTGAATGAATGTTGGAGGTAACAGTTGATTTGCTGTGGAGGGGTGATGAAAGAGAAGCAAGAGATGTGGTAGAAAGATCGAGTTCTGTCCACCATGGAGGGCAGACTGATGGCTGCCAGGGCTGAAGGGAGGGGCAATGGGGAGTGGGCAAATGGGTACGAGTTTCTTTTGGGGATAATGAAAATGTTCTGGTATTAGATAGTAGTGATGGTTGCACAACCTTGTGACTATACCAAAACCCACTGAATTGTACACTTTGTTGAATTTTATAGTATGTGAATTATGTCTCAATTTTTTTTTAAAAAGCACGAAGTGGCAGACAGACCCCATATAACTAGTCAATCGTAGGAAAGCCTTCAAGCGATAACCCCAGTTCCACTGTGATGCACATAAACATAAGGGATCCAGATATCTGCAGACAGCATCTGCCGGGCTCCACTCACAAGCTCATGGAATTTTCAAGCAGGAAAGGATACATGTCATCTAACCCCCTCATTTTATAGACAACCTGGGACCCTAAGTCCCTGCTTTGGGGCTCCCACCACACACTGAGATTGCTGACAGGAAGCTCTGTTCCTCTTCCCCCTCCAACAGGAAGGGCCACAGCCTGCCCTGACTGACTCGTGACCAGACTTGAACAGGGCTCTCCTTTTCAGTCGAGCCCCAATCTCTCCTCTCTACCTCTGCTGGCTCATTTTCCCCAGTTCCTTCTCTGCATAAAGCCAAGCAGCAGTGCCAGGTGTGAGAACTAGGGGGTCCACTAAGGGAAGCCTGGGATTTAACCTTCTTCAAGGGTGGGGCAATGGGAAGGGAAGTCTCTGCCACCTTTAAACCGGTTCCTCATCACCAGTGCCTGCCCTGCCTCTCTGTGGAAGTGTTTGGTGTCGCCTGAGGGTCCTCCTCGGGATGAAGGTGGACCAGGTGTTGGGCTTCGTGTCCCCAAACCCTGTTTCCACCCTCACAAGTGTCTCCTGTCAGGCTCGGAGGAGCAGCAGAGCTATGAAGGTGGCGACTCCACCAGCAGGTGCTAAGGGACCTCGGGGCTGTTAGGCCAGGTCCTGGCCCTGCCCACTACCCCATCTCATCTTCTCAGACTGCCCTCGCAGACCCCATGCAGGGCCACTAGTGTGTGCCAGGAACTGTCATAGGCTAGTGGGCAAACCCACAACTAACTTGTCCCACAGGGGGAAGTTCAGTTGCAGAAATTCCAAGGTGGCAGCTCAAAAAGGCGGCATGGAAGCATGTGACCTCTGGCTGGGTCCTGCAGGCATCTGCCAGGAGTAAAAGGGCAGGAAGGGCAAAGGGAACAACAATATGTGAAGGCACAAAGGAGTGAAAGAGCCTTAAGGAGCTAGAACAGAGAGGACTGAGCTAGGGAAGGGGGAGTGGCAGAAGAGGCCAGAAAGGTGGGATGGGTCTCAAGAGGGCCTTGTGTGCTCTGTCCAAAGTTGTGTTTTAAGTAAAATATGTCAGGTTCTTCAAGACTTCTTATCCTTCAATGTTGCTTTTAAAGCAATTTCATTTAATCCAGATAGAATGGGCAAATTCAGTGCAAACTGTGCCAGAGCCAACACTGGCCAGGAATGCCCCTGCTCCCGCCTTCCCAGGGGCCATCCTGACCCCACACTGGTCACCAAGCCTCAGACACAGCACTCACTCCCAGACCAGGGTGGCAAGAACCCAACCCATGACACCCACCTTGTGGAGGCTGTAGCTGCACACTTTGGGGCAGCAGGAAAAAGACTCTTGGAACGCTGGCAGTCACAACAGCAAAGAGTCCAGTAACTTCAAAACGGCATTTTTCTTTTTTTTTTTTTTTTAAGGAAATTAATTCCTGTGTCTAAGGTTATTGGAACCAAATGACCAAGGCTTCAGTCAAGGTGCCCTCACTTCAAAGGGCTATAACCAGAGGATCTGAGGGCAAGAAGGGCTGGAGCAAACTCAGAGACAGAAAGTAGAGCGTTCACTAGGGGCCAGGGGAAGAGGGGAATGGGTTCGTACTGCTTAAGGGCTACAGAGTTTCTGTTTGGGGTAATGAATGGGTTTGGGTTTCTGTTTTGGTAATGGATATTGGTGATGGTAGCACAACATTGTGAATGCAATTAATACCACTGAGTTTTACACTTAAAAATAGTTAAAATGGGAAATTTTGTTATACACATATAATTTTTTTAAAGTACTCAAACACAAAGCTTTCCTTCCTTTCATGGCCTCTCTCTCAACTTGTCATAGTGCTTTTTATTTGATATTTAATGTGATTCTAAGTAAAGAAAAATTTAAAATGTTTATTAATTTAAAAATAAATAAAAGGAAGCTGGAGCTCACCTAACCCGACACCCTCTCATTTTATGGATGAGAAGACTGGGTAGGGATGTGCCTGGACATGCTGGCAACCCCAGGCAGACAGAGGCCTAGCTCCTTTAGCTCTCTTTCTAGGCGGGATGTTGGGAGAGCACCTCAACTAGGTCACTCCAAGCCCTGGGCTCCAGCGCCGACATCTTCAGAACTGAAAAGTGCTTGCTCCTGTCTTATGAACAACTTGGTTCTAGGGAGCTCCATCGTCCCATAAACCAATCCTGAAGCCAGAACTTCAAACTCTAGTCTGAAAACCAAGGCAGCACCTCCCAAACACCCTGTGGCCTTCCAAATCTTGCCCAACCCTGGAAGAGAAACAGAATTCAAGCTGTAACAGCCTGTTTGCCTGAGAGAGGCAAGCCTTGGTCACTGACCTCACAAGGCGGTACTGAAGTCTTCCAAGTGGAATCAAACGTGCAGAGAGGGGGAAGCGTTTGGGGCTCAAGTGACTAGGCTCTGTCTACCATATAGGAGGTCCCGGGTTCGATTCCCGGGGCCTCCTGGTGAAAGGCATGCTGGTCCACGCAGGAGTGCTGGTCTGCACAGGAGTGCGGAGAGCTGGCGCAGCAAGATGATGCAACAAAAAGGGACAAAGAAAGACAATAAGAAATGCAGCAGACTAAGGAGCTGAGGTGGCACAAGAAATTGAGCATCTCTCTCTACCCTAGAAGGTCCCTGGATCGGTTCCCGGTGTCACCTGAAGAGAAAACAAGCACACACAGAAGAACACACAGTGAATGGACACAGAAAGCAGACAGCGAGCGCAAAACAACAAGGGAAGGGGAGAAATAAATAAATAAATCTTTAAAAAAAAAATGTGCAGGAAGGATCCAGATGCTGGGATGACCTCCTTTTTCCAATGGAATCATTCCGATTCCAGAGGAGAAATCCAACTGCTAATGAAATGCTCAGATCTCCAGTACCTATAAGAATCCTGAAGCTCAGCTGGAGGAAAAAGGATTTGGAAAGATGTCCAAAAAGAATAAGCTCAAGATGTGGATTTTTTCAGTTGTCTAAGAGGAATTCCCCATGTCCCTCATCCCATGTCCAGCACTCTCCCAATCAGTCCTCCTATTCTGAGGGTTCAAATGGGCTCCAGGCTTCTATGCTGGACACTGGTTGGTTTTTTGCCTGCCTGGTACGTGCACCCAGCAAGTCCTGGTGGGAGGCAGAGATCCGCCTGCCACCAGGGAAGCTGTAGCAGCCAGATGGAGCCTTGTTCCTCAGGACCCCCAGATGGAGAACACGGGCATGTGACCTAAGCTGGCCCAGTCAACATCCACCTTGACTTTAGTTCTAGGCACCCAGGTTCCCATGGGTCCTCCCCAGTTTCTGAGCCTTGTCCTCCAGCTTTCCCTGTCATTCAGTAAACCATCAGCTATCCTACCAATAAATCCCTTTTCTGCTAAATTTAGCTAGGGTCAGCTTCTGCTGTTTGCAGACTTGAGACCTGGACTACCCCAGCGTGTCCTACCACCTCCACACTGGCTCCTGTGGCCCCTGGAACAATGCCTATGCTCAAGCCTCCAGCTTTTCTCCTAATCAAATTTTCTCCTAATTAAAGAGAGGCTGCAGACCCAGCACCTCCTCATCACTGATACAGACAATGCCATACATGCTGCATATAATAATATACAGTCTACCCTGGCCCTGGGCCTGACCTGATGCCCTAGGTTGGGGAATCAATATCAGAAACTAAAGGGTTCCCTCTTCCCTTAGGTTCTTCCCTTGGGTTCTTCCCTATTTTCCCACGAGCAGAGAGGAAGTTACCCTGGAACTAGAGTTGGAGACCTGGTTCCAGGACTTGCACATGTCACTTCAACCCTCGGGGCAGATGATACTTTCACTACCTATTTCACAGGGAGGTTAAATCAAATAAGGCCCTCTGGCAAAGGTCCCCAATAACCTCCTAATTTCTAAATCAATCATTCTTTTGAGTCCTTTTTTTTTTTTTACTTCCCCTCTGATGAGGTCATTTCCAACTCAATTTGATAACAATCTACAGAGACTCTTCCATGTGCCAGGCATTATGCCGCGATGCACAAAATCATGGTCTCTGTCCTCATCAAATGTAAAGCTCCCTCCTCCTTCGACTTCCCTGACACCATGCCCTCCTGGTTTTCTTCCTTCCTCACTGTCAGTTCCTTCTCAGTCTCCATCGCTGACGCCCCTTACACCACATCCCTTAAACGCTGATACACACACACACCACCCTGCACGCTCTCCTTGAGTGATGTCATCTGCTCCCTGGCTCCAGCTGGCTCACACTACGTGCTGGTGATTCCCAAATGTCTGTTCCAGAATGTCTGATAGACCGGGCTAATGGGACTTCTTAGGTTTGTCTGGAACTTGTCTTCAAGCTGTAGCTGCACAGTAAGTAATCATTTTTGCATAGACGATATATTTATTTGGAGCTGTTTAGTTAGGGTTAACAGATTATATGGGGGAGGAGGCAACGTTGCTATGCCATCTCTTGGGGATCTCCTGCCCCAGACCCTGTGTCCAACTGCCTCCTGCACATTTCTCTTGGATGTCCCACAGGTATCTCCAATTCAACATATCCAAAATTAGACTCCTTATCTTTTCCTTAAAACCTGCTCCTTCTCCTGCAAAAAACGAGGCAAACCCTTTGACTTCTCTCTTGCTCCATACATTCGGTTGGTTCCTGATCAACCTGATCCCGCTGATACCTTCCTAATCTGACTTATTTCTCCCTTTTCCTCCCAAAGCAAGTGCTCTGGCTCAGCCTTGCTCTGTCTTGCTACGGTGATTGCAGTGACATTCTCAATGGTCTTTTTGCTGCACATCTAACCCCATCTCCAGTCAGTCCTCCACACCACAGCTTAATGATCTTTCAAAAAGAAAATATGATCACGTCTCACACACACACACACACACACACACACACACTGCCTGCCTAGTCCTCAGAGGCTCCCCACTGCCCTCAGGACAAGGTACAAACTTCCTAGCTGACACGAATGACTGGCCCATGGCCTGGCCCCACCTGCCCTGTAGCACCCCATCCCACCCGGGGCACCATCCACACCCCACCTTGTTTAGTCACACCTCCGGCCATGACTGAGCTGTTTCCTGTACCTGGAATTCCCGACACTCTTTGCCACCTGGTCCATTCCTACTTGTTTCTCAGGACTCAGCCCCAACACCAGCTCCTCCAGAGAGCCTGTCATTCATTAATTCCAGAGCATTCACCAAACATGGGTACAATGCAAGGCCCTAGGGCCGTCCTAGGCCTTTCCTGACATTACTCTCTCCCCTGATCTAGCAGAGTGACCAATCCCTCCTCTGAGCCCAGCAGACCCCTGAATACTTTCCCATTAACTTTTGTGGCACTTAATTTCTCTTGGCTTTTGTGCATATCTGTTTCTCTCAGACCATGAGTACCTCGAATGGCGGGGGGTGGGGGGGCAGGTCTGAATCTTCTTTATCTTTGTATCCCCGATATATAGCACAAAAACAAGCACACAGTAGGAGGGTCATTAAATACATGCAGCATGAATGAATGAGAATATGAAGAACTAGGGAAAACATGCTGTAAACCATGATGGCAGGATTACCACTGCTGCTACAGCCAACTTTCTTTTTCTCCATAACTAAGGAAGTCAGGTCCTCAATGCCAGCTAGGTAGGTCAGTGTGGCTTCCTTGGAGAAGTGGAGGGAATCCTGAGCCTTTCCACCACCTCTGCTTCAAGTGCAAGTGGGAGTTAGAGAGTGGCTATTGGCTCCTAAGTGGTCTCAAACACATGCTGTTGGCTGGCCTGCCAAGGAAGTAGATACAGATTCATGCTGGCAGATTCCTTGCAGGCTTCTTGCAATGTCCTACAATAGAGAGGCTGGGGAAGGGAGACAACGGGAGGGGAAAGGAGAGGAGACATGGCAGGCTAGGGCCTTAGAGCAGAGGAAATGGTCCACTACACATAAGCACTGCCCTCTCCCAGCCCCACACAAAGCATAGGTCCTACATCTGCAATCCCAGGTGACAAAACCTACTCCCAGTATAAAACCTGCTCTGTTGATTGAAAGAAGCTGGACACAAAAGTCATATATTATATGATTGCATTTCTATGAAATATCCAGAATAGGTAAATCTATAGAGACAGAACATAGATTGGTAGTTGCAGGGGGCTGGAGGGAAGAGGAATAGGGGTGCCTGCTTAATGGGTAGGGGTTTTCTTTTGGGGTGATGAAAATATTTTGGAACTAGATAGGGGTGGTGGCTGCACAACATTGTGAATGAAACTAAATGCCACTGAATTGTTCATTTTAAATGGTTAATTTTATGTTATGTGAATCGCACCTCAATTTAAAAAAAAAAAAAAAAAGCCTACCAAGGATATGTGAAAGAATTGACAGGTGGCAGCTTTCAAAAGCCCATTAGAGGGAAGCGGATGTGGTTCAAGCGATTAGGCTACCATCTACCATATGGGAGGTCCCGGGTTCATTTCTATACACCAGCAACAAGCAATCTAAAAAAGAAATCAAGAAAACAATTCCATTTATAATAGCAACTAAAAGAATAAAATATCTAGGAATAAATTTAACCAAGGATGTACACAGAAAATTACAAATTATTGCTGAAAGAAATTAAAGAACATCTAAATAAATGGAAAGATATCCTGTGTTCATGGATCAGAAGAAATAATATTAAGATGTCAATACTACCAAAAGCAATTTATAGATTCAACACAAACCCAATCAAAATTCCAACAGCTGCCGGAGCTGATGTGGTTCAAGCAGTTGGGCACTTGCCTCCTACATGGGAGGTCCCGGGTTCAGTTCCTAGTGCCTCCTGAGGAAGACAAGCAGACAACAAACAGACAGATGAGGGAGCCATCTGTGGGTGGGAATAAAATTTTTTAAAAAAATTCCCACAGCCTTCTTTGCAGAAATGGAAAACCAATCATTGAATTCATATGGAAGGGCAAAGGGGCTCTGAATAACCAAAACCATCTTGAAAAAAATAAAGTTGGAGGACACACGCTTCCTGATTTCAAAACTTATTACAAATCTACAGTAATTAAAAGTGTGGTACTGCCACAAGAACAGACAGATAGACCAATGAAACAGGTGAGCTCAAAAATAAACCCTCACATCTACAACCAATTGATTTTTTTTTTTAGGAGGTACAGGGGATTGAACCCAGCATGTCATACATGGGAAGCAAGTGCTCAACCACTGAGCTACATCTGCTCCCCAATGAGAGGTGGTTTTTTCATTTGTTTGTTTTTAGGAGGTATCAGGGATTGCACCTGGGACCTCGTACATGGGAAGCAGGCACTCAACCACTTAAGTGACATCTGCTCCTTTTTGATTTTTTTTTTTTTAAGATTTTATTTATTTATCTCCACCCCCCTCGTTGTTTGTGGTCACTGTCTGCTCCCAGTGTCCATTTGCTGTATGCTCTCTGCGTCTGCTCGTCTTCTCTTTAGGAAGCACTGGGAACGGAACCTGGGACCTCCCATGTGGAAGAGAGGTGCTCAATCACCTGAGCCACCTCAGCTCCCTGGTTTGTTGTGTCTCTCATTGTCTTTCCTCTTTCTGTCTCTTTTGTTCCATCATCTTGTTGTGTCATCTTGCTGCGTCAGCTTGCTGCACCTGCCCGCCGTGCCAGCTCGTCTTCTCCAGGAGGCACCGGGAACCAAATCCAGGGCCTCCCATGTGGTAGGCGGAAGCCCAATCACTTGAGCCACATCCGCTTCCCTCCCTTTGACTTTTAGCAAGGGTGCCAAAGTCCACTCATTGGGGAAAGAACAGTCTCTTCAACAAATGGTGTTGGGAAAACTTACTATCCACACGCAAAAGACTGAAATTGGACCCTTACCTCACACGATATACAAAAATTACCTTAAATTTTATCAATGACATAAAAATAAGAACCAGAACTACAAAACTGTATATTAGGCAATGGATTCCTAAACTTTACACCAAAAGCCTGAACAACAAAAGGAAAATATAATGCTTTGGGAAATCAATAGTTTAATAGCAATTAAAATTGCAATTAGATAATGCAATGGTAAGAAGTCTATTAAACATGTGTCCCACTATCTCCGAAGATGCCCCCCTCAACTTGCTTTTTTTTTTTTTTTTTCAAGTTTCTTAAGTCTGTGTACCACTTTAAGGAAACTGAAGAAATAAATTTCTTGGCTACAAACATGCTAGAACTGGTCATTATGATAACTTAAGATTGTCAATGCAAGATGGCCAAAGGAACTAGAATGTGGGGTTTGTGCCCTGACTCTTACATTAAGCAGCTGTGTGACCTTAGAGAAGTCACTTAGCCTCTCTGAGCCTTAATAAAAATGAGAGCATTAACACAGGTGCCCTTCCCAACTTTAAATTCTGTTCATATATCAAAGAGATTTAACCACAGGATTCTCTGCAATCCTGTTACCATATAGAGACTATAAAACAGGGGCTGGATGATACAGTCACTAAGATTCTGTCAAGTTCTAAAAGTTGATTACATTATGAAACAACAGACTGAAAGATACTGATATATTAAAATTCTGTTTTTACGTAACTTTTCAGGGAAGCGGATGTGGCTCATGTGGTTGGACATCCATCTACCATATGGAAGGACCCGGGTTCGATCCCTGGGACCTCCTGGTAAAGTAAAAAATAAAAATAAATTAAAAAAAAAATATATATATATATATACATGTAACTTTTCAGAAATAGTTTTTTATATAAATCCCAATTTTATCCATACATATTCATTAAGAATGTTCAATTAAAAATGAATTCAACATATTAACTCCAATATTGTTAGTAGTAGCAAAAGACTGGAAACAACCCAACAGGAGACTGGTTAAATAAATTCTGGTATTTTCCTAAAGCAGAATACAATTTAGCCATGGAAAAAATGAGGCAGCTCTATATGTACTAATGTAGAACAATCCCCAAGTTATATTAAGTTAAAAAAAAAAAAAAAGCAGGGTGCAGAATTATGCATATAGCATGCTAGCATTCGTTTATATGGTCATATTTTCTTCTGTCAACAAAGACTCTCTCTGGAAGGGTAGCTGAAAAGTGTCTAAGTTTAGTTGCCTATGAGGGGGACACTGGAGGATTAAAGAAATAAGGGACATTAGAGGATGGGAAATTCATTTTTTCAAAGTTTTATGTGGTCAAATTTATCAGTATTTTCTTATGGCTTCTGGGCTTTGAATTTTTCTTAAGACGGTCTTCTTTCCTTCAACGTTAAAATAGATATTTATTGCATTTATGTACATATTTATTTATATATATTAATATTCCCCTCTTTCGTCTATATTTAAACCTTTTTTTTTTTTAATCATTTTTGAGACTCACTTTACACCAGGGATTTTTAACCTTTTTTGTTCCACAGACCCCTTTGCCAGTCAGGTGAAAACCACGGACCCCTTACTAAGTCCACACTATACTGTGTATTATTTAATAAATATATCACACCCGCACCAACACGTCCCCACAAGAATAATGTTTTTTTAAATTTTAATTCAAGCTAATGGACCCCTTGTTAAGAACCCCTGCTTTACACTGTATAACCTAATACATCTTTTGAATTTTGAACCACCTTTTCATATACAAAATAGAAAACTGGAAAGAAAAAAAAGAAAGAGAGGGAGAGAGAGAAGAGAGAGAATCTACCAAGATTTTATTTTTAAATAAAACAAACCTTTTTTTTTTTTGAGGTACTGGGGCCGGGGATTGAATCCGGGACCTCACATGTGGGAAGTTGGCACTCAACCACTGAGCCACATCAGCTCCCCTGAGTTGCTTTTTTCATTTGTTTGCTTGTTGTTTGGATTGTTTGTTTGTTTGTTTGTTTCTGGGAGGCACTGGGAACCCAACCTGGGACCTCCCATGTGGGAAGCAGGTGCTCAACTGCTTGAGCCACATCCACTCCCCCAAACCTTATTTTAAGAATCTAGCTTATAGGGTGCATTTTATGGTCTCTAAATATCTCAATACATACAAATATAACCTCACTTATAAGGCAAGTTCTCACCCCATAAAAACTGGGAACAGAATTCCTGTAGGCAAGCCTGATGTAAGTGTTTACCCAGGATCCTCCCAAGACTCAGTTGCATAGCTTAACATAGTTTTATAGATTCAATACCTGTTTGGACTAAACAAATCTGCAACCAACTGGGAAGCAAACATCTCTTTGCCCTCCACACAAGCCTTGTCTGAGAGCTGGCCCTATCTCTGCATATCAGTCTGGTTTTCTCAGAAGGCCGAGGCTAACCCAGGTAATGAACCCTCTCCCCCACTCCCATCCCCAAAACTGTGCTGAGGGATAGGGTGTCCTGGGGCAGGACAACCAGGCCCCAACTCAGGACAAGGAGGGCCAGTGCCCAAGCCAGACACATACTGCCAGGCACCCAGGGGGAAGATGGACTGGAAATGGAACAGAACAGTGAGGTACGAAACCAGGAGCCAGAGGGAGACTGATGGGCAGCAGGAGGCAGAGTTGGGCAAATATCCAGAATTAAGGAGCCACGGTTCTCCGTGCCTGGCTTGGGTATGGTGTGCCAATGCACAGCCAGTATCAGACCACTGCCATTTGTACACTTACTGAGGACTTGCTACATGTGGGGTGCTGGACCTGAACATACAAAGATATATAAAACAGAGACTTCCAGTTAAGTTAAAAAGAGATGATATTTATCCCTGCAAAGTCACATTTAAGGAGCTGACTGAAGTGGGTGTGATCAGAGCCACGGCTCAGAGGAGAAATTGAAAGTCCTCACACTAGAATTCAAGGTTCTCCTCAGTGCATGTTACCAGAGTTTCAGGGGGAAGCCCAGAGGCTGGGACAGGAGAAATTCTGTGGAGGAGGGGAAAATGAATGAGGCTGGAAGGAGAGCAGGCCTGAGCCAGGTGGGAAAAAGGAAAGGGGAGGCAGTCCATGTCCTGGAAGCAGGGGAGGCAGGGATGGTTGCCACCAGCTGTTTGGAGAAACACACAGAGCAGGTCATTGGGTCAGAGCCATAGGTTAGGACAGATGAACAGTGGAGGCCAGAATCCTGTGTGGAAGGTCCTGACTGTCAGTCTAGGAGTTTGACCCTTACAAGGCAGGCAGTGGGGAGCCATTGAAGGTTTCTGAGCAGAAGAGTGATCCGTGCAAACAAGCGTTTTAAGAGAGATTACGGAGCAGCCCTTTATCCGAGGCTTACTCAAAGCCCTGTGTGTATTTCAAGTGGCATTTGAGACAGAAAGTCATAAAGCATTTGCCCTGTGTCATGTGGATGGGGGGAAAATGGGGTTTAAGGGTCTCACAAAGGGATGTTTCAGTGAGAAGGAGAACTGAAGTGGGGGGTACGTTTCAGAGGAGGAAACAAGGCTGCTGGATGAAACTGCCAGCCACAGCATCTGGAAAATTGCAGGGCTGTCTTTAGAGTCCAGAATGCCCTCTTTTGGCTGGGTGTGTACTGCCTCCTTTTATGGAGATCAGTTGTGATGTCAAAACACTGGATTGTGGTGTCAGGAACAAGGCAGCCAGGAGGAGGCAGATGAATAAAAAGACAAATATGGGGCCTGGATAGCAAAAAAGGCCTTCATTCTAAGATCACTCTATTCCAGGGCACTTCTCTATCAGCCTCTCTCAATGACACCTTGGGGTTTTTGCCAGAGTTACTGAGTTCTCTAATAACCTCCAATAATTTTTCCTCTTAAAACAATCCTTCAAGTTTTGAATCAGAGCTTTTTCAATACCATTCCCAATTATGCACAGCAAGGCAGCAGACGGGGCTGCTTGGGGGCCAAGGGCGGGGCAGCCACTTCAAGCCATAAATCAGCATTTACTTAAGGTGGGAGAGGAAGTCAGTATTAAGTTTCCGGTCTTAAACTGGGTTGGGAACGACTGTGGGGCAGGCTTTCTGGATGCAGAAGCAAAGTGGAGGAAGTGACGGGAAAGACCTGAGTTATGCACAAAAATTAGCCAGGTTGAACTGAAGATCTGGGTAGAGGACTGAACAGCTCTAAGAAGCCTGGCTTCCTTCTTTCTCGGTGCCTTTGCAAGAGGTCCCTCCCCTCAGCTCTCCACACTCCTGAAGGGCCCTTGGGCACTTTTAGTCTCTGCAGGTTTTACAGAGACACAAAGGATTGCAAACTTCTAGCTTGCTTTCCTTTGGGGACAGAAGGGAATGTTCCCCTGCTCCTCAAGACTAGCACTGGTCTACTCAAAATGGGTCAAGGACCTAAATATAAGAGCTAAAACTATAAAACTCTTAAAAGATAACATAGAGGGAAATCTTTGTGACCTGGGATTTGGCAATGGATTCTTATATGTGACACCAAATAGCACAAGCAACAAAAGAAACGATAAATTTTATTTCATCAAAATTTAAAACTTCTAAAAAAAATTTTTTTTAAACTTCTGTGCATCAAAGGAAATTATCAAGAAATTTTTTAAAAAAGCTTACAGGATGGGGGAAAATAGTTTCAAACCTCATATCCCATAAGGGTTTAATATCCAGAATATAAAAAGAACATTTACAGCACAACAACAAAAAGACAAACAACTCAATTAAAAAACGGGCAAAGGCCTTGGATAGACATTTCTCCAAAGAAGACACACAAATGGCCAATAAACACATGAAAAGATACTCAACATCATTAGTCATCACGGAAATGCAAATTAAAACCACAATGAGCTACCACTCACACCCACAAGGATGGCTATCATTTTTTTTTAAAAGGAAAATAAGTGTTAGGATGCCGATATACTGGAACTCTAGTGTACTATTAGTGGGAATGTAAAATATTGCAGCCACTGTGGAAAGCCATATGGCAGTTCCTTAAAAAGTTAAATATAGAGTTGCCATTTGACCAGGCAATCCCACTTCTAGGTGTATACTCAAAGAGAATGAAAACAGGGTGGCAAACAGATAAGTGTACACCATTGTTTACAGCAGCATTATTCTCAATACCCAAAAGCTGGAAGCAACCAAGTGTCCATGAACAAATGAGTGGATAAACAAACGTGGCACATATACTGGGCCATAAGAAAGAGTGAAGTTATAAGACATGCATGGAAGTACCTTGAAAACATGCTCAGTGAAATAAGCAAGACACATAAGGACAAAATTTGTGTGACAGCACATTCTCAGAGACAAAAAGCAGGTTCGAGGTTATGGGGAAGGGGAAGAGTTTTATAATTAAAAAAAAAAAAAAAAAAGGCCAGCCCTGAGGACCAATAGGCCCTCATTAAAGCAGTCCTGGCCGGGTGATGCAGTAACCAGGACCTTGACAGTCAAGTTCAGCTAAAGCCCAAATATACCTAATCGGGGGGTTGTGCAACCCATGGCGACTCCTCCTCTGGTGGTGTTTTTGCTGTAAACCTCATTGCTCTGTGGCAACTGTGTTCCTACGTCCCAGACTTTCCAGAAATGTCCTGATCGCACCTGTTTGTCCTCGAGTCCCTGAAAGAACACAGGTACCTGCCAGTGATTGTGCCCTAATGTTTTGGTTTGATAAATGTCCACTGTGCCCATGACACACAGCTGGCAAGAGGCAGCAAAACAGAATTTCCCTCCCAGGTGAGGCTCAGTTATTTGTCTGGGGAGAAGGCCAGCGTGCCAGGGCCCTGGGTGCCTGCCACACTGCGCAGAGAGGCTGTCCGTGCACAGCAGTGGGGTGGTGCCACTGAGTCACACAGCACCCTCAGCAGGGCCTGGGAAACACAATGCGACAGTTCCCACTCACAAGCTATGCCACGGGGCACAGGACTGCTGTGTGGGCCTTCTGCTTAGGGCAGGAAGCAGGAGGGTTGGGATTTGGGATGCAAGGATGTCCCTGCACACATCTAGTACATGCTGTTTGGTTGTGTTTTAAAGCCCTCTACTACTACAATTAACCACCTCTGAGACCTTCAAAGAGAACCTGTTTGCCTTCTTTCCACACTTGCAGGCTTGGCTTGCTCCTTTCCTGTGCTGCTGGCATCCCAGTAGGTGTGGGGACACCCTCCCACCCCATCCACATAATGTGCTGCGGTCCCTGCTTGGGAAGTGGGCCTGGGGCCCCTTTGGAGAAAAAGTGCTTGGGTCAATCCTCTGCTCCCCCTATCTCCAGACAGTCACAGACACACAGTCTCAAAGTCCCAGTACTGACCCTTTGCCACTTTGGGCTGTTGCCCCTTTGCCGAGAACACAATAGAGAAATCAGGACTCATCTACTAAGTTTCTGCAGCTGGCACTTCAAGGCTCAAAGTTTAGCTGGTTGGCTCAGTCACACATGTCTGGTTGCCACCAGGCCCCAGGCACAATGCACTTTTGCTAATTCAAACAGCTTTCCCGTTTAGGGAAATTGATAGCCATCTCCCATCTCCTTTTCCTGCTGACATCATTCCACATTTTATACAGACACAAGTAAGGGTTCAGTTCCAGTGAAGGAAATGGAAGGCATCCTTCAGTCCCCAATCCCTCTAGCCAGTCCACCTCTCCAGCATTTAGCAAGTTGTCAAAGGTGAGGGAAAGGCAAGGAAATAAATCACCTAGCAAAGGGTAAAGAGTAAAAAGATCTTGGCCACTGCAGCTCAGGCACCGATAGGTCCGGAGCATTTGCAATGCAAATCTGCGTTTTGTTCGCGGCCACTGAGATCTTGCACAATAGCCTGTGTATAAACATCCACGCCAACAATGCCTGACTGTGCAATCACGCTGTAATTACACGCCAGCAGGAAGCTGCTGCTAGGAACTGCACTATTCAACCTCCAGACATCCCCTCTCAGAGTCTGCACGGCACGGACGCACATTCCTGCACACACCATGTCCCCGCCGCCCGGCCGCTGCTGCTACACTTACTGCAGTCTCGAGGCCAGGGAGCCCCGGCGCCGCTTGCCCGGCCCGCCAGCCACAAGTTACTCTGCAGGGATGTCACTGACTTCTCAGCTGTTCTTTAAAAACCCTGCGCCACGAGGCTACCGAGGGCGGCGGGAACCACCACCAAAGTCCCCAAACACATTCCTACAGCCCTAGCAGTTTTAGAAAACAGAAAGAACTAGATGTCAGACTCAGAGGGTTTCTGAGTTTTATATATAAAGCACTCACATATGTACGTGGGTGTGCTGACAGTTTTTATGGCTACATTGCAAAGCGTTAGGCCTTAGCGATTACTGTCAAGTTCCGGACGTGGTGGGGGAGTAGAAGGCGGGGAGGGAGTCAGGAGGGATCTGTTTAAAGGAGATTTGGGGACAATTCGGGTTTTGTTTTCCGAAAATGAGGAGGGTTGTTTTCCCAAGCAGAGCAGTTGCTCTGCTCTTGGTCACTGGAGGCCCAGGCAGAGAAAAGCGGGGGGAAAGTTCCTTCAACTTCCTTCCTGCAACCTCACCAAGAGCTGAAGAGAAAGAGAACGTTTCCCTGGGAAACACCACGCGGGGGCTGGAGGGCGGCGGGCAGGGGACTAGCCCCAGCCGCTGGCCCGGGAAAGGCCCTTCCCCGCTCCCCTCCTCTCGCAAACGGCGCCTGCAGCGGGCCCGGCTGCAGCCCTGGCTGTTTAAGTCCCGCCGCACACCAGTGACAACAGGGGCGCAGCCTGGGACCCCGACCCCGGCCGCCGCGCTCCCGGCCCAGGGCCCTCCCTGCAGCGCCCCCCGGCCCCCGGCGCCCGCCCGGCCCGCCACATGCCCGCCCGCGAGCCCGAGCCCTGGCACGTTTCCGAGCCCCACGTCGGCGCCCCGGCGGCGCGGAGAGGCCCCCGAGGCCGCGGCTCACCTGGGCGCTGGATCCCGGGGCCGCTCGCAGGGGCGCGGGGCGCGGGCGAGCATGGCCCGCAGACTCAAACTTTGTTGCTCCCGGGACAGCGCAGTCGTCACTTCCTCGCGGAGCGGGCGGCGGGGCCCGGGCTGTGACCCAGCTGCTCGCGCGGTGGCGCGCCGGGCCCTGCGCGCCCTGGGCTGAGGTGGGGACGCCGGGAGCCTCCCGCGCAGCCAGCCGCGGAGTTTGCACTCTTCTGGGGAAGGGGCCGCATCACCCGGGTCGCTTCCGCGCCGAAGAAGCTAAGGCGTCAGGCTGGGTCTGTAAGGTGTTCTTGGGGTTCAGGGGCGGGGGGTTAGTTCAAGGGGCTCTGGTGAGCTGTGGTTCCAGGAGAACCACACACACAACCCCCAAACAAAAGGGAGGGTAGGAGGAGACAGTTTTTCAGTTTGGGGTTGAGGCCAGAAAGGTCCTGTGTGGTCTGCGTTTTGCCAAATAATGCCTTAACTGGGCCTTTTAACGCCGGTCTCCTTCCCGGAGTTGTTCTCTGTCCCATCCCCATAGCCCCTCAAAAGGTCTGCGCTGCCGACCTTGGTCATTGCCACGAGTTATAAGAGCGCAGGACGTTTACTGTTTATCACGCTTATTTCAGTGGCCAAGTTGGGGCTGCAAAATGGTTTCTGTTCTAACCCTCCCCCTTGCCTTCCACCTCTTCCTTTTTCACTCACTCACAGAAGATCTTTTTGGGGCTTGATAGATTTCCAGTTTCATCTCTAGCCAAAAGTGACTTAAAGGGTAGGGTGGAGAATGGAATCCTGCGAAGACGAGCTTCAGGCACTAGTAATTTAGAAATTTATTGTTGCCCAAAGTAAATTTTCTCACCGTATTAAAAACTGCAACAGTAAGAGCCAGCTATTTTGGTTTCTGATAAATTGCAACAAAATAAACAGCGGTCTTCAGGGAAGAATTCCTGATCCGGTAAGACCGGAGAGAAAATAGGGTTAGCCTTTGCTGTGGTTAAAACAAACAAACAAAAAAAGAGCCGACATTTGAAACTGCAGTAGAGGGCTTTCATAACAGAAACATAAGCTTCACTGTAGCTTTTCGTGGAAAACAGGGACCTTTTTAAAAGGTGGTTCAAAGGCATCAGTTAGGGCTCAACAATTTTCCTTTTTTCTCCAAATACTGCTTCTACTAGCAGATGGCCAGATCACAGAACCTCCGCTTGCCAGTACTCCATCTTTTCACCAAAGCACAGGAAACCATAGGCTTGAGTAAAGGCTTTGTCCCAAAAGGTGGATGCAAAACTGATGGAAAGTAACATCTGGGAAATGATCCCCCCCATCTGCCTTAATACCTCATAGGAAGCCATAAATACAGGCTCACCCAAGGGTTGGGAGTATGAGGATAAAAACTCTCCTAGCAACGCGAGATCCCCCACGTTGCAGCTGTTATGCACTAGTTCTGATTTCTACTGAGACATTAATGGCACATTAATAAACACAAAATGTACAATGTTAGAAAAATAATATTGCTATGAGAAATAAGTGATTATTGGACTACCAATAATTATAATATTCTGTATTTTCATTACATTCACCCCATTGTGGGGGGATGGTGGAGGGATTGCTCATTTCAATTTTGGAATAGATAGAAATAATTCCTTAATACATTCTGCTTAAGGCAACCAATGATATAATCAAGAAGAGTGGAGAGCATATGTCACCCAAGCTTCTGAACACAATCATGTGATAATCCGTGTTTGCTAGAACAAGAGCAGAATATTTCTTTGTTCAGCATTGTGATTCCGAACCCTCAGTCACAATGCTATGAATATTCAGTATTCCTGCATGCTTAGTAATAATGAGCAGCCTGTGCAAAGTGTGCCAGCCTCACACTTACATGCATGCACGCACAAACACCGCTGCGTAGGGTGGTGTTTGCTGGAGCATGGCTGCACTCAGGTGCACATTATCCCTCTGCTCTGAGTGGAGGCTGTGGTAGGCAGCTACTGAGATGGCCCCCAACAATCCCCTGCCCCCTGGTGCTCATGCCCTGGTGTAATCCCCTCCCCTTGAGTGTGGGCTGGACTTACTTCAAACAGAATATGGCAGACGTGTTATGATGTCACTTCTGAGATTGGGTTATAAAAAATTCTGTGGTTTCCATTTTGGGTGTGCTCTCTCTCGCTCCCTCTTTCACCCTGGGGAAGCCATGTCCTGAGGCAGCCCTGCGGAGAGGCCTGCCAACAACCAGGAGTGAGTTTGGAAGTGATTCCCCCTCCCCCGTGCTAATGGAGCCTTCAGATGGGACCTTCAGCCCCAGCCAGCAGCCTGACAGACCGTGAGCCAAAAGCACCCTGTTCAGTCTGCCTGGATTCCTGGTGCATGGAAACTGTAAAATAAAAAAAATGTTTGTCTTCTTAAACTGCTAAGGTTAGGGTAATTTGTTACACAGCCATAGGTAACTAACAAAGAGGCCAGTGGAGAAGTCAATGTGGGCCTAATGACAACCTCACATGGCCTTCCTGGGCCCTCACCTGGAAAACAGGACATGGAGAAAGAGACAGGGACCTAAACCAGACCTCAGTGTCGTGCACAGAGACTAAGAACAGAAGCCCCAGTCCTCACTCCTTTTGCAGAGCAAGGGTCATCCTTGAATTTAAAACTAGGTCAGAGGGTGTGGGCTGCTGCTTGGTCCCAGGCAGCCCTGGTACTGGGAGTCTCCTACCTGTCAGCACGTACAGATGTCTGTGTCACAAGATGTCCTGGCATCTGTCCAGGAGTTGTCTTCCTCCTCCTGAGGGCATCTACCCTGATCCCTGAGTCCTCGACTCAGCCGGTGGCCATGGGGTTAGGCATGGGTCCCGGAAGGAGGTCTTGAGAACAGGGCCTTCGACTTTGGCAGACAGAAGGGGTAGGCAATTTCACTGGGGGTCTTAACACTAGAAAGAAAGGCTTTGGGTTCCTGCAGCTGAAGAGTAAGTCATGGACTATCTGATAAGAATCACCTCTATAACTCCTTCCAGGGCTAGGAAGAACATTCTGTCCACATGATGGTGTCTCTCTCTCAGCATCATTTCCTCTCTGATCGGAACAAACTATTTACTTTGAAAATATGAAACAAAATTTTAGGAAGCAGGAGGGATGTTACACTCCTCATCTCTAACCAGGGCAGACATCCTACTTGTGCTTGCCATTGCATCCTCCTCTCCTACACAAGCTGGCAATTCCAGAACCTGCTTCTGCCTTCCCTCCAGAGACGCTAGGCTCCGGTTCTCATGTGCAGAGGCTGCAGCTGCTGTGTTGCCATGCCGTCATCCGGTTGCTATGACTCTTGAGGCTGTGGATGTGCCAGGACGTGAATCTATTAATTTAGCAGGAACTAGGCCCAGCACGTACATTCCTTGTTAGGTCATTTGCTACCTAAACCACATCCAATGTGTTCAACAATGGGCACGTTTCCTACAGTCTAGCTTTGCAGGAACGCCTCATGCCCTCTGCATTTTGAGTCTGCACAGTCAGTTTTATGTTATTAAATTCCTAGCATGGGTATGTGAACAGAACAATTCAGGAAAAAATCAAGGGGAGGGAAATGGTTAAAATCTCTGGTCTTCGTTCTTTAAACATTTAGGTCCTTTCTACAGGAAGTGTGTGTTCTAACTTCAGCAGCGATCTTTCTCAGCTCCCAGAGAGTTCGGCCTGAGCTCTCCAGCACCAGAACTAGATGTTGTGTGCCACAATAAAGGGGACCACTGCCCTTTTCTGTTGAACACACAAGCAGGCATTTTTCATTCACCCCTTCAATTAACACTTACTGTCTACCAGTGCATGTGTTAGGGATGCAAAAATGAATAGGACAAAGTATCTCCCCTGTGGGAGGGAAAGACATGTAAATTACAATGCAACATGAGCAGTCTTAAAATCAAAGGGATCAAAGAGAGGGAAGCAAGTAATTCTGGGGAAGGGAGTTATGGGTCATCACCAACATTTTAATTAGAAAGAGAGAGAATATATTAAAAATCATCAGGATGTAGTGCATTAAGTAACAATAAGTATTGTTTTGTGTTAGCTTGTGTTTCAGCTATGCACAATATATATGTGTATTGGGTCACAGTATAAAACATATTTCCTACATGCAGACAAAGTGTGAAAGTCCCGGGTTTGGAGAGTAATAAACAGTTACCACACTGAAGACTGATTATGGGTCAGGCCTCGAGGTATTGCTGTCACATGTATAGTTGAAAAAACTAGCCATGACTTAAGAGATTTTCCAAATCCTCCCAAGTTCTCCCTGCTTAGTAAATCAAGGTCAAGCCTGGAGAACTAGCTCCTTGAGTTCTCTCTTGACAGAGCAGAGGTCCCTTCCATGCATGGCTCCTAGGCCAGCTCTAAGGCACTGAAAGAGTAGCTACCTCCGTTCTGGCCCCCCAGACAGTGGGAAAGAGGAAGGGGAAAGAGGAAAAGGAGGAGGGTCAGAAGTGCCTCATGGTTTATGATTTTTCCTCCTCTCCAGGTCTTGGATAGGAGCAGGCAGTGTTACTCCAAGTGCAGAGGGGGCTCTTAACACGCTCCCCCCTTGGGATTCCAGGAGAAAGCTGCCTCTAAGGCTGTTTGTTACCAAACAGGGCAGAGGCAGAGGGAGTTACGTCAAAATGGACCTGGTGGCCAAGCCTGGTTAGGCAGACAGAAGCTCTGAAGCTTAGCTCCCCTAAGTTCCCACAGTTCCTGCGTGGCATGGATATCACGTTGAGAGCCAGTGGCCTGCTGAGGTACTGCCCTGGTGGGGCAAGGGGATGCTGCCGCAAGTTCAAGGGAGGAGCAGTGGTCTGCACCAGGGAGTAAGAGAGGAAGATGAGCACCAAGTTGCAAGAGGGAGAAGCCAATGAGGGGGTTGGGATTGGCTTTGCTGGGGGCTGAGGAATGGGCAACAGGTTCACCTGCCATGGACATTAGCAGGAGGGGCCTGCAGAGCAACCAGAAACCAAGAGGCCCAGGCAGCTGATGATGGTGGTCAGGAGCAAGGGTGCTGGACTGCTCGCAGATGCCTGGCTTCAAGCCCCATCTCTGCCACATACTGTCCGTGTGACTTTGGGCAGGTTACTTATCCTTTCTGTGCCTCAGTCCCCTTATCTATAAAATGGGGGTGATGTTAATAGTTTATATCTCAAAAGGTTGTTATATGAATTAGTTTATAAAATTCTTACATGATAAAGGCTATATAAATTTCAGTAGAATAAATCATTCACCAAGCAAGAGGATAATACATGGATATTACATGATTCCAAGATCCCTCAAATTGGACATTCAGTTAAACCCTACTCCCCATCGACTCATGGGGAGGACCAGATGAGTGATAGACTGTGCATTTAAGATGTAGTGTAAATTAAAAGGTTTGATGGCTCTACATAGTCTAGCTGGGAAGACAGACATTGAGCAAGTCTTTCCTTACCACTGATTGTCCAAATCCAATTCAAGAGGGTGGCGGTGGCAGGCAGAATAATAGTCCCCCAAAGATGTCCACATCCTAAACCCTGGAACCTGTGACCATGTCAGGTTACATGGCAGAGAGGAATTAAGATGGCAGATGGAGTTAAAGTTGCTAATTGACTGACCTTAAAATGAGAGGGTTATCCTAGATTATCCTGGTGGCCCCAGTGTTACTACAAGAGTCCTTAAAAGTGGAAGAGGGAGGCAGAAGAGGAGTCAGAGTTAGGGGGAGCTTGGAAGAAAGGTCAAAGAGAGACAATTGTGCTGGCTTTGAAGAAGGAGAAAGGGTGCTGGGAGCCAAGGAATGCGAGCTGGCCATTAGAAAATTGAAAAGGCAAGGAAAGGGATTTTCCTCTAGAGCCTTCAAAAAGGAACGTAGCTTTGCAGGCTCCTTGATTTTAGCCTGGTGAGATCCGTGTTGTACTCTTGACCTACAAAACTGCAAGATAATAAATTTGTGTTGTTTTAAACTACCAAGTTTGTTGTACTTCGTTACAGTAGCAATAGAAAACTAACAGAGACGTTTCATTTTCTAAATGTGATGTTTACTGGGAAGCATTTGCATCATGTATTAGGAGTCCCCGTTTTCATATTAGGAGCAGAGGGGCTAGCTTTGGTAATGCAGGATGGACAAGACATGGTCCCAGCATACCAGGTCACCAGGCGGTTCTCAGAGTTAACAGGTCACTAGAAACTCAATGGCTTGAGTCCCAAACTCTGAGATAGTAGCTTGAAAGCAGTCCCCTGGCTTAGGGATGAACTCTGTTCGCACACCATTTCTTGGAGCTTCTTCTCAGACTTGATAACTGTTGATGCTAGCAGGCCACAATGTGGAGGCCAAGTGTAAAAATGGTTAACAAAAGTAAACCAGAGTCAACTGCTAAAAGTTGCTGTGGAAATTCTGTGCATTCAATGACCACAGGTCCCCAGCAAGGCTGTACAACCCCCCAGAGTTTGTAAATAAATCTTTCTTGATAGAGTAACTAGAAAGACACAAACCCAAGAATCAAGGCAATCTGCAGTGTTCTTGGAATCCAGGTTGTTTGGCAAACTGGAGTCTCCTACAATCACCTTGCACAGGTTGCTTTTTCCTGTTTGAGAACAGGTGACTATTGGCATGCACAACTCAAAGGTCAGAGCTCACTGCACAGTGGGAGGAAGTCTTTTCACAATCTTCTGCCAGTAATAAATGTTGGTCCTGACACATCAGTCTTGGCCTAATGTGGGAGGTGTCATTCGGGTTCATATAGGCACGAGGTTCCTAGGCATACATGGGATTCTTTTGGGGACTCGTGGCCTCTTTTTGGAAGAAGGAAATCCTCCTATTCTGGATGTGGTAACGTCTATCTGGGGATTATAGCAAGGGACTTGGTCTGTGGCAGTATATAGAGTCCATAAGAAGCTACAGCACTTTGGAGATCTTCATGAGCTGAAATTCTTCACAGTAGCTCCAAGAAGCCTTGTATAAAAGCTTCAGTCTATAACGACAATAACAACAATAATAATAAATAAGTAAATGTAATAAAAATTTAAAAAATGGAACACCACCACCACCACCAACAAAACCCAGAAAAGCTGCAGTCTATGGATTGCTTGGACAGGGCAAAAGAACCTATGGACCCCAGAACTTATCCCCTTCTATTTCCCAATTGCAAATAGAGTTCCCCAAAAGGCAATGAGAGGAAATCTATGGCCAGCGCTCATAGATGTATATGTTAATAGAGCAGCCCAGCACACTAGCTGAGTCTCCTGTGGCCCCCAGATCACACTTCTAGAATGGCTGTCTAAAGCTACTTCACTTGAATATCCTTTGTCCTGCATTGGACTTTGCCTGGTTTCCTGAGATACTTTTTGCCCTTTACCCTCAGTTGGAGGGTGTGGTCCCTGACTCACCTACCAGAATCACACGGACTGAGTCCAGTCCATTGGTTAACTCCCATCTGATGTAGTGGCAAAGAGCCTGAGGACCTGTAAAATGCTACAGAATTTCTCTGTGGATTACTTCCCCTGTCTAGTGTGGTTCCTGAAGTATCTATAAAGTCCTGTCCTGAGCTACTTTGACCTTCCTTTAGCCTAGGAAGTCACACTAACAGCCTGGAGGCCTGACAGCCAGAAGCCTGCATTCTGGGTCTTGGTGGTAGATACAAAATATCTATCCCGGAGAGGGAGCCCACACAACAAATAAAGCCTTACTTCATGACCCATTTAGTCTTGGTTACAGATGAGCGACTAGCTCAAGTCATGAGTCTTGACTGTATATATCACGGTGGTTGGCAAACCTTTTCATATCTATTATAAGTAATGTAGGGCCTGATGCAAGAGATGGGTGTATATCCCACAACCAAATTGCCGTAGTGGCCACCATGGGTTCTCCCAGCACGCGCTATCTCCAGGAAGCAGATAACATTTGGAAGCAGATAACTTCTGAGGAGTTATGAGCTTTTAGGGATTTCCAAGAGCTATGCAGAGGAATGATTTGAATTGTCTAAACACTGTCAAAGAATTGGATTAACGGGCTGTATAACATCAAAAATTGAGACACATACCAAAATCCACAAACAAGCCACCAAATGCCACTGTCCACAACAGAGACCAATAAATATCAATAATCTACTTAGAAGAGACAGAACTAGTTGACTTGTGTTTCTACTTCCCATCTTCTCCATCCCTTCCCTTGTGGAATAGAGGACTGTGAACCCACTTTCCATATAGGTACTTAATTTTTGGTGGGAGACAATTCTCCATGGGTTTCTCACATTTCTGCATGCCTTGCAAGCAGTTTCAGACTGCCCTTTTTTCATACTATCTTTTTAAGATAGCATCTCTCTCGAAAGCAAAGTACAGGCATGGTTTTTGTCCATTATTAAAGATTCTGGTTCCCTAAACTTAGGGTCCCTCTCCTGTGATATACCCCACAGTGTTTGTACAGGTGTCATCTGGCCCTCTTTGCATTGCCTTTGGGAAGTGGTGATCAGGAAACCAGAAGAAGGAAATACCAACACTCTTGTTTCTGCTCTTACTGAGAATAATGGTGCCCTTTGTCTCTGACCCAGGAGTCTTGTGTCTTCTGCCAGCATCCATGAAACTGTGGCAGGCTAACTTGTTAACTTGCAAATAGGGTAAGATCTCAAACTCTTCACAGTTTTTGACACCTCTCCTTTCTTTCTTATATAACATGTGCCTTCAATCCACCATGTAATTCCCCTCACGCCTGTGATCCTTAAAGCTACCTTGGTAGTTTGAGCCAAAGGGAAACTATTCATGCTGAGGTGGTGACAAAAGCATAGAATCAAATTAAAGAGCAAGGCTGAAGCTAGGGCAGGACCTGCTGATAGAATGGAGATATCAGGAAGCTGGGTTTATGCCTGAGACCAGAAGAGGATCATTGTAATTCTGGGGAGTTTATAGCTCTATTGTTGCATATATGTTCTGTTCTCGTCAACTGACTGACAGGCAATTGTGATGATGCTTAGGTGAACAAATTCATTGGCTTTCCATCATAAAATGAGATGAGTTGAATTAGATTATTTCTGAGGTTCCTTCTAGCTATAAAATCTGTGCTTCATGAATTTGTAACAGGGCAGTCTAGCACACACATTAGGCACTGGTCTAATATAAAATAAGAGGACTATGGTGTAATGAAAAGAATACAGATTTAGAAATTAAGAAGCCTGAATTCTAAGCCCAGCTCTGCCACTACCTGTGTGACCTTGGGCAAGTCATTTATCTTGGCATGAGGCAGCAAGTGTGAGCTGTATATGGAGGTGATTTTAGATGGTTCGGGGTTGTGGCATTGAGTTAGGTAGTGAAAAAGCAATTTTCTTTTCATTTCTCTTTTTATTTTTCTGATTATGCCTCAAAGAGAGTTTCAGTTTAGTGCTTTCACGTCTTTAACAACTCTTTAATACCTACTAGTCCCCCTTTTTAGCAGAGAGACATCTTAAGGTCAGGCACTTCATGGCAACACTAGCCAGGGAGAATTTAATAATATTGTCTAGCTGTCATTGCTTTTTGTTTTGTTTTGTTTTGCCTTCCATTTATGGCAAACAATACATGTTTTCCATTTATGGAAATGATATAAAGTTTTCTTCAAAAATAAAGTAATTATGAAAATATTCTAAAATTGATTGTAGTTGCACAACTTTGTGACTATACCAAAAAACAATGAATTGTACACTGTATATGGTTGAATTGTATGATATGTGAATTAATTCTAAGTAAGTCTGTTTTTTAAAAGTCAATTAATTAAAGTAAAAGGGGAGAGTATTTTAAATAAAATACTAAGCAAAAAAATGGTGTAGGTGGTCAGTTGATATGGAAAAAGTTGTGCAGGGGATGGATAGCAACGACTAAAGTTTGGGAAAACAGTGGTAGGCTTCAGAAAAAAATACATTTGCAAGCAATATGATCTTGGACACATTTCTTAACGTCTCTCAGCCTGTTTCCTTGCCTACAAAATGGGAATAGTGGGAAGCAGATGTGGCTCAAGCAATTGGGCTCCCGTCTACCATGTAGGAGGTCCAGGGTTTGATTCCCGGGGCTTCCTGGTGAAGGCAAGCTGGCCTGTATGGCAAGCTGGCCCAAGCGGAGAGCTGGCCCACATGGAGAGCTGGCCCGCACGAAGAGCTGGCTCAGCAAGATGGCGCAACAAAAGAGACACAGAGGAGAGACAATAAGAGACACAGCAGACCAGGAAGCTGAGGTGGTGCAAGAGATTGAGCATCTCTCTCCCACTCCGGAAGGCCCCAGGATCAGTTCCCAGTGCCACCTAAAGAGAAGACAAGCAGACATGGAAGAACACACAGCAAATGGACACAGAGAGCAGACAACGAGGGGGTGGTGGTGGAGAAATAAATATATAAGTAAATCTTTTTTATTTTTTTAAATTTTTTTTATTTTAAAGATTTATTTATTTATTTATTTATTTATTCCCCCCTTGCTGCTTGTGCTTGCTGTGTCCATTCGCCGTGTGTCTTCTCCGTGTCTGCCTATCTTCCCCTCCCTGTGAGGCCCCGCTGCACCAGCCCCTCGGGCCGCGTGGGCCGCATGGGCGGGCCTGCTCTCACAAGGAGGCCCCGGGAAGCGAACCCGGGGCCTCACACATGGTAAACGGGGGCTCTACCAGTCGAGCTACACCCGCTTCCCGCTGTGAGGGCCCACCGCATCAGCACACTAGGCTGCGTGGGCCTGCCTGCCCTCACAAGGAGGCCCCGGGAAGCGAACCCGAGGCCTCCCATATGGTAAACGGGGGCTCTATCGACTGAGCCACTCCCGCTTCCCAATCTTTTTTAAAACAATGGAAATAGTGATCATTACCCTGGATTTGTTAAGAGAGAGAGAACATACCACAATAAACCCTCAGGCCAGGGCCAGGCACAGAGATGACTTCTGAGAAAGCGGAACAGTTAGCAACTAAGCATTATCGTGGTATCAGTCCCTGGGCTTCACTTGTCAACTCCCACACCCTCACAACACCCCCATGCATGGGCTCAGAGAGGTTAAGCCACTTCCCTGGAGTCACAGAACTAGTAAGTGGCCCAAGATGAGGCTCCTGTTCTTTTTCTTTCACCACACTGTCCCTTCCTCACCAACCCCGAAGCCAGATCTGATTAAATAGGACCCACCTGGCTATGGGTGGGGGGAGGAAAGGCACTCTGGCTCTCTGTCTGGCAGCTGAGCATCGTTGGTCTTGCTGCCAGTCTGGAGCGGCCTCAGGGATCCTGGTTCCTGGGTGGGATCTCCCATTCTCTCCCTATCTCCAGTTGTCCAAAAGAAAATTCTCTTTCTTCATGCAGTCCTCTAGGGGCTGAGTCCTTTCATGGGCCTGTTCTGTTCCTGTTGCTGGGTTCCTGCCACCTCCTGCTGGACTTTTCTCATATCATCCACTTTCCTGTTTGGGTTGGCAATTGCCTGATGTTGGTCAGTGCTGACCTTGACCCTCTGTGGCTTGGGGTGCTGGGTGACTTGGTCTCCACCAATCTTCTGGTTTGATGATGACCTCCCTACAGCAAAGTAATCAAACCTAGGCTATTTCTTCTTGTGCCACTGCCAATCCCCACTTCAGGTCACCATCATCTCCTAACTGGACAACTGTAACAGCCTCTTGTCTTGCTCGACTCCACTCTTACTCCAAAGTGTCATTAAAAGTAAGCTTTCTGAAGTA
>JAQZBX010028074.1:0-27988 GCA_029593785.1 Cabassous unicinctus
TTATGAGTAGACAATAGTGTCCTTGAAAATTTACTTTGTAATTCTTCTTCAAAATTGATTATTTTTATTGTGTCAATATGGAGAAAACCCTTCAGATCTTTGATATATCATATTCATTAAAAGACATTTTCCTATTTGTATTGATAATGTATTAAAAAGTTGTCTGTGCTTAATAAAAAGGCTTCTTTTAGACATTTAATTTGGTGATTATATCCTATTTCCAAATATGAGTGCCTTATTTAAAAGGGCATTCTTAGGATTGTGAGGGTGGTTTAATATTTGTTTATTCATGTTAATTGCATGTATTTTAGCCAGAAAGTTCATATGTAAGCATGTAAATATACTAAATAAGCATGTTTTATCATGAAAAATAATTGTGAAGAACAATTTAGATCTTTAAGAATTTATCATTAATAGAATAATAAGTTTTCTCCTTTTCAACTTGAAGATATTATCCAGATAAACTCCCCTGAAGTCTTTGGGGGAGGAAGGCTTGGAAAATAGACATACTTCTGTGTCATTCTTTCTATCAGAGTAATCTTTCTGGAACTAAAATAACAATTCTTAATAAAATTTAATGTCTCATAGACTAGAAACAGAATAAATTCTGAATTAGTCTAATAAAAACTCCTTTGAAATCAAATTTATCACAAAATGCTAGTGCTTTTAAATTTATATTACATTTAAATGGTAAACAACGTGCATATAATTTTTGTTAATTTTTATTTCAGAAAATGTTTTTCAAAAAGGTTAAAAGAATTTTTCAAGTCTTTGTGATCAATACAAAATTACACAAAGAATTATATGCAGGCTCCTTTTCCTTGACCTATAAACGTGTCATGTATCCACCAGTGTAAGAAACTTCTGGTTTTTCCAGCTTTCTCCAAAGACTGCCAGACCTCTTAGAGAAATCCACATGTACTGCCCCTACATCCTTATCACCTACTGATCAGCACTTTACAATCTGGTTTTACACAGCACTCTGGTGAAACTGTTCTTTTTAAAGTCAACAATGGGCTCCCAGTTACTAAATGGCTTTTTCTTGGTCTGCATTCCTTATCCTTCTGTCTTCAACATTTACACCTTTTGAGCAGACTTTCCTTGAAGATGTCATCCTCTGCATAACTGTGAGTTGCATAACTCTTATTAAAATTTGTCTACTGAAGGTACTCTTTTAGTTTTTGTCTTCAGAATGCTTCTGGCTCTTCAGTAAATGTCTTATCCCTTGAGTTTCTATTTTATTCCAATGTCCCATGTTACATATCTGGTCCAAAGCTTTAGACCTGTATTTTAACTGTCTACTAGATTTTTCAACCTAGATGAAGGATTAATCATATTTATCTTTCTCCTTCTGGAGCAATTTTGGTTAATGGTGCAGAATTTTTTTCTAGTCAAGCATGCCAGAAAATCTGGTGACAACAAAGTTCAACTGCTCTCTCTTGTCTTAGACTGCCACTGCTTTCAAGAACATCAAAAGTTCTTTCTGTACTTGATACATCCTCTCAATCTTTTAGGGCTTAACTCCTTATGAGTATGAACTCCTGTGATTCTTCACTTCTTTCTTCATGATGGTGCTAACCACATAGTACAGTTGTTTGTTTATATCTCTACCTGCTCTATTACGAGCTCTTCTGAGGTCAGGGATCTTGTTCCTTTCCTGTTCGCAGCCCTTTGCTCATGCATAGTAGGTGCTCAGTTCCCCTGTATGTGCCTACTGTTGTAGGCATTAGTAAAAATCACTCTTACATTGGCATTTGATGTTTTAAATATTAATTTAGGACTGATTTATCTATGAATCTACTCATAAGGACGTCATTCAGTATTTTAGACTCAATATTTGTCCCCTGTCCTGAATTTCAGAGTAGTTATTGTGTTTTTATTAAGACTTTGCTAGAAATGAATTGTTTTGTTAGTCATGAGACTAGACTTTTAATTTTACCATCAACTCAGTGACTTATCATTGTCAAATGAGTTAATTTTTGTATACCTTCAGCTACCTTACCTACATAAAGAATAAAACAAGGTAGCATCCGAAAATGTTCTTTGTGAATTTTTATCTTTCAAATGAAGGAATATGCTTGTAACATAATATTCTTGCTCTTCATCTATAAATTTGCTGCTACTTACTATGTGTATGTGTATCTATATACACATACTGTTAGAAATGGAAACCCAGCAATACCCTAATGTGATTGTTTTCATAGGGCTGTAGTTTACTTATATGTGTGAGGGTTGTTCTTTAGTGACTGCAGTCAGTTTGAAATCACAAGCTGTTTTTATGTCATAAATTAACATTGGCCTGAAAATGTAATGGAAAAATAACCATTCAAATCTGATTGGTATATGCCATAACATTCCACATTACTTTAGCCCATCTCAGGGAAATATTGAAATGTTGATTGGGATAGTTTTGGTTTGGTTGTTTTTTGTTTGTTTTGCCTTCTAGTTGTGTATTTGCTCCTATGTAAGCTCAATAATGGTAGTTTTGGCATCTGTTTCTCATACATGTCTAACCCTGCAGAGTTATGATGCAAATATGATGACTTCATTTTAGATAAATTGGTTTTATTTCCAGTTCTCATTGTTGGTGACCTTATTCTGCTAGTGTGACTCATTGGTGATACTGATGAAACTACTTAGCCTGCCAGCCAGGATGTTGATGGCAGGTCTAGACTTCATTGCTCTTTAGAAGATTGACTACTTCTCTTACCTTATGGGCATTTAAATGGGCTAGTGCTTGATGCTGCACTAATGCCCTATTCTACTATACTCCAGAATGGTTACCTAGTTTGTTGTTTGTTTAATTACCTGGTTGGATGACATATGATGTGATGTGCTATCTGGTTTCTATTATTTTTAGTGACATAATCCTTAATATGAATGACAGTTTACTTTTCTGATGGTGCTTAGCAAACCATACTCTCCAGTCTAAACACATTGTAACCAATGACATATTGTTGAGATAGGCCAAACCTGTCTCACTGTGCAGTCTGTATCTGGAGAGAGAATTCAGAGTTCTTTACTATATTTTAACTTCCTTGCCACTTGGGATTGGATACTATTGAATACTCTCCCATCCTCACATCCTACCCAAACTTCACAAAACCAGTAAAATATATGGCTACTAAAGACTAAGTGTAGTTTGACTGCTGTAAGCTTCCACATCTTGAGCCTATAGATAATAGCACAGGCAGAAACAAACATAAGTAAATATATCATCATCAGTGACAAGATTTGTATGATCGTGGTATCTTTACTTAAGCCCCAAAAGGAAAAGTTCTCTGGATTAAAACGATGGACTGGAGCGTAGCTAAATAGTTAATTAGCAACATACTGTCAATTTTCAGCCCTAAAAATAAAAAACTTCAGTTGGGAGTAGAAGGATGTAGGCAACAAATGTCTTGTTGAGGCAAGATGAAGTACAGATTGAACATCTGACATTATATAATTTCAGTGTGTACTGCAGAAGAGAGTCTTGGTTTAGCTAAGAAACATATATAGTGGCAAGAATAATAAAGATCATAAAAGCTAAAATATGAGCTATAATGAATATAATGGAAACAATTTGGGGATTGAATACCTCGCTTCAAAATTTGGTTTTGCTATTCACTGTGACTTTGACAAGCATGGGGGAGATGTCAGCTTGTTCATGTTCACCTCCCCATTTTCTACCACCCCTTCTCCCCATCCCCAATTCACTAGTGATTAAGGGAAATCTACGCTCAGAATTACATACCAAAAATACCAAGAGTGGAATCGGTGAACTCATCAGTAAATAACAGTGCTTTTAAATATGACAGATTAACTGTTTTTGGGCAGAATGATAGACCAGCAAGATGGAAGACAAGTGATGAGTATCATCTCTTTTGAGTCTGTCAGGGCATGACACAACTCCATTATAAATATAACTAAAAGAAAGCTTATCCACCCGGTGGATTTTAACGCGTCATCACCAACTTGTAGAAACAACAAGGTCATAAATCTGTTAAGATATTTATAAATTATTCCAATAATGAGGTTCAAAACAAAACAGTGCTGTTAGGGTTAGAAGAAGAGCAATCTTGGTCAACTCAGGCAATGATAATAAACAGAAGACAACCTGTAATAGAGATTGTTAGAACCAAGGATACTCATTTAAGATGGAAAGGTTCATGAATATAAAGGTGGATATGACTCAGCATTACTGCAAATATTTTAAACTTGAAAACTGAAAACTTGAGAATATTAACACATGTACTTTTTTTTTTTTCCTTAACTTTATTTGTAAACACATGTACTTTAAGAAAAAGCAGAGCCTGTACTAGAACATGAAGAACTTAGAGATCAAAAGAAAGCCAGAACGTGAAGCAGATGTAGCTCAAGTGACTGAGTGCCTGCTTCCCATGTACGAGGTCCCAGGTTCAATCCCCGGTACCTCCTAAAAATAAAAAATAAAAAACTTGTCTGGGACTGGATATATCCACTTAGTTGTTGAATGCCTACTTCCCATGTATGAGATCCTGGATTCAATCCCTGGTACCTCCTGAAAAAAAAAAAAAAGCCTATGACTAAATATTTTGAAAACAGCAAGTAAAATTTTAAGAGTCTAAATGATTTTCTGGAGAACTCTTACATGACAATATATATAGGAATTCTTAGCATGTAACTAAAAACAGTTACCGACTGCTGGATATTGAGGGCAGTATTGTTGGGGATTTTAACTCAGGCATGCCAAAACTATTTCTGACAAAAGGCTTTTGAACCATGAAACCATTTCCTACTGAATTTCAAGGAGTCACCTTAGAAGTATTTACAGGTGGAATGCCATCTCCTTAGAATTTCCAAATGTGTCCCTCCTTGGAGAGAGACAGGAGGATGTTATAGATGTCCTTCCACTCAGAATACAGTGGCCTGTTCACCATATACAATCAAGCCTCACATCATGTTTTCAGGCACACACATCTTTTTTATTACAGTTAAACTGGTTGTCTTTAATTTAGGAGTCAGGGTAAAAGCAATTTCTATGCTTTAGTTTTCTCTTAAGAATGTTTTCATCTTTTATGTTTATTTCCAAGGCCAAATTTGTACAGAATATATCATTAATGTGTATGTACTATATTTTTTTAAAGATGTGAAGGGATCAAAGTATCACATTGGCAATTTTGAACCCGAGTATATTTGAAAACTGCTCACCACACACTCAGGAATAGCTCTTCTAAACTGAGCTGATCCGAAGAATTTGATGAATATACTGTCATGAGATCAATAGTGAAATTCTTAGAAGCATTGTTTAGTAAATATTGCACATGGATTTTTTTCCCAACATTTACATAAAAATCTTCAAACATAAGAAAAGTTAAAATAATTTTATAGTGAACACCCCTACATACACCACTTAGCAGCTAGCATTAACGTTTTATTATGCTTGCACTTTGACATATCTGTCCATCTACCCATCCATCAGTTCATCAATCCACCTTATATTTTGATGCAGTTAAATTGTAGTCATCTGTGCACTTTCTACTAAATACTTCAGCGTACATATCTGTAAGTAGAGTTCAATATTTGTTTCAACATTTGCCTGTTCTAGAACCTTGTGTAAATGGAATCATGCAATATACACTCTTTCTGTAGGGCTTCTTTCACAATGTTTTGGAGATTTATCCATGTAGCTGGGTGTATCAGTAGTTCACTCCTTTTTATTGCTGAGTAGTATTCCATTGTATGACTAGATTAGTTTGTCCATTTTCCTGTTGATGGACACCTGGGCTGTTTCCTTTGTTTGGCTATTATGAATAAAGCTGCTATGATTTTAAACAAATCTGTATTTGAATGTAGGTTTTAATTTCTCTTGGATAAATTCTTAGCATTAGAATTTCTGGGTCTTAGAGTAGTTTTATGAGAGACTGCCAGACGTTTTCCCAACGTATTTGTACTGTACCCTTGATTTTCATTGTACTTTAGGTGTGTATGTTGAAATGTATGAACTATTTTTATGATCCATATTAAATTATTAGAAGTGGCTTTGGGGTTGAAGTGGCACTTTTCATGGTTGAGGATGGCAGCTGGTATAATATGAAGGAGCAAAGACCTCTCTGCCTGAAGTTTTAGTATTAATTTCACTTCTTGAGAACTTAAAACTCTTATCCAAGTATAATTATAATAAGCTAGGAGAAATAGCACTGGTTTATTTTACTAACTTTTGCCACCCATTTCCAGTAGGTAAAATAAAACTCTTGAGAAATAAGCAGAAAAGAATATTTTGTGATTGGGTGAAGATGGAGGAGTATAAAAAATTTATACTACTAGTCAGTCCCAGGTACAGCAATGTGAGAGAGACTGGCCTAGACAGGGAAGTTCCCTTCATGGTGGTCAAGAAACCAGAAAATGGGGTGGGAAGAATTCTACCTCACTGTTTTGCATATGGGATCACTATGCTTTTGCAGGACACTTTAGTTTTTAGAAATCTTATTTTCAATTTTGTCTTTTTATTCAATGCCACCCAACTGTAGTTATTTCACACTCTAGTGACTTTCTCATCTGCTGTGTTTTACCCTTTCCTTCTGGTTCTATTACATACAACAGTTACCTGTATAACTCTGTAAAATTATAAGCGTATGTATGTTTCCAATGCTTGTGTTCAAAGATATTTATGTATAGTTCATCCCATCTTTCCTATTAAATTTGGCTTCTGTAAATTCTGATTATGTACCACACATTGTAAATATGCAATAAAAATATTGAAAGCTATAATTAATGGAAGCAGATTTTGATATTTTTTTCCTTTTTAATGTTGATACTTTTGATATCTATTTCTTTGATATGTTGATGCTTTGGACAATATGTTTGGTTTTTGTTACTAAAAGTTCATAAAATCTAGGGAGGATTTAGTCATTGGTCTCTATAACATGATCTGATGAATTCTGCATCTTTGAATATTAAAATTCTTTTATGTAAAACTTTTAAATATTTTTATCAATATTTTCTAAAATATTTTATCAAAACAAAAAATGTAGCTTTTTTATTCTGAAATAATCTGGAGTCTTAGGAGACTGAGGCTAAAAACTCTTTCCCTTCACTGGTGCTTCCCTTTTCCTCTCCAACAATCCCCCATCCCCACCCTTCTACAGGCTTGGCACAGAAATTCAGGCCCTACATTGTTGGAAACGGTTAGGTTGTCATCACAGTAGGTAATGGTTAGATTTCCTTTGTTCTACCAAGAAGTGAATTCTTGACCAAAGTCCATTTTTAAAACTTAAAAAGCTAATGTTTACTTGGAGCGTGGGTTGGGGGGAGCATATTAGAACAAAATTAGCTATATTTAAAGTAGCAAAATCAACATATATAAATAATAACTGCTCCAGAATGGCTACTAGGAATTTGGGATTTCCAGTTTAGAAACTGGCAAGCCTCTTACTTTGTCCAATGAAATTAAGTACTTTTGAGTGGCAGTTCTATATAAAAGCTAAAAATAGATTTTATTTATATATATCATGTACATTTAAGGTATTTTTATTTTACATATTAGTTGCAGTTTACACCCCATCATCTCTGTATTTCCCATTAGACACTTGATGTATCCATAAAGCTGTTCCACCTTCTAAATAAAATCTACCCCAGAGTATTCTCGTAAGCATAAACTCTTATGTGAAAATCTAATTGAGCACAAGAAATCTCAGTTTTCGTCAGCGTGAAAGGAAGAGAATTACAGTGATGAGAAGAAGTAAAAAAGAACCTAATGAGAAATAGATGGAAAAACATTGGCAAAGTAGTTTATAGTAAGTATAAAAGCTCTTTTTGTGACCATGACTAAGTAAAAATGCAATGATCAACAAACTGCAAACCCTTATTAAATATCCTTTCACTACAAAAAACCTAATTTAGCTACCTTTGAAAATTTACATTATAATTACTTTGATAATTTTAATAATAAAACTTATAAACTTGTTTATAGGAACAAAAAAATAGAAAATAACCCAAATGTTTGAATAAATTATAGTCCTATAAAGTAAGAATATTATGGTACCATTGAAAATGTTGATAGAGAAATGTATTTATTGAAAGGAAAAGATCATGATACATTTTTAAGTTAAAAGAGATTCCAAACTAGTAATATCCATTTTTAAAATAAAAATGTCTATTTATGGAATTTTAATGTTACCGCTGAGATGCGGAATTAATAGATGATACTAACTTTGTGTTTGTTAGCTTTATTTTCTGATTTTTCTATAAAAAGAGGTAATTTTTTTTAATTGGATAAATTATGAGCTTACAAAATAACTATGCATAATGTGCAGAAGCCCCATACATCACCCCTCCACCAACACCTTACACTGTTGTGGAACATTTGTTACAGATTACGAAAGAACATCATCAGACTATTAACGCTAACTATGGTCTGCAGTGTACACTTGGTATATTTTTTCTATACTCCCCTGTATCAGTCGGCCAAAGGGGTGCCAATGCAAAGTACCAGGAATCTGTTGGCTTTTATAAAGGGTATTTATTTGGAGTAAAAGCTTGCAGCCCCAAGGCCTTGGAAAGTCCAACTTGAGCTACCATAAGAGGTACTTTCTCACCAAAGTAGCTGCCACGTGTTGAAACAAGATGGCGGGTGATCTCTGCCAGGTTTCAGCCTTCTCTTCTGGGCTTCCAGGCCCAGCTTCTTTTCTCAGCTGCAGGCTGGCATAGGGCTTGTCTCTCAGGGCTTCCTGTGTCAGTCTGGGCTCTTCCCAACGTCAGCTGTAAGCTATCAGGCAAATGAAATGGTCCATCTCTCCACGGGGCTATAGCTGTTTGAGCCTTCTTTCTGTCACATGACCAGATCAAAAATGACAAAGTTTTCTCCTCTCTGTATGTCTTCTTGTGTCCATGTGTCCGTGTGAGTGTCCATTTATATCAGACCTGCCAAGGGCACAGGGACTCAACCTGAGTTGCTCCTTACTGATGTGGTCAAATCAAAAAAGCTTAATCTTAACAGGTAATGTAATCAGACGCCTCAGCTGAATTTAATACAATCAAAGGGTATCATACCCAGAGGAATAGATTAGTTTACAAACATAATCTTTCCCTTTTGGGGATTCATAAAATAATCTCAAACTGCCACAACCCCCTATTATTAACACTATGTAATAGTATTGTACATTTGTTATAGTTCATGAGAGAACACTCATATTTTTACTGTTAACCACAGTCCATCTTCCAACACAGGGTTCACTGTGTTATACAATCCCATGCTTTGTACATTCTATCCAAAGTATACACTCAAGAAAAGGGGTGATTTTTAAGACATCTTTTTAAGAACATCTAAATATGAAGTGCCTTAGCAAATATATTTCTGTATTCCTGGACTATCCATTACAAGAATTCTCAAGATGAAGTGGACTGGGGGCAGGGGAGGGGATACAGATAAAAAATTGAGGGGGGTATAACTTTAAATTCAAATCAATATACCTTTATATTCTCAAAATGCTAGAATAAATCTCAATGAAATCTTATTGTTTGAGATATGTAGAAGTGGCATTTTGGGAAGGATGTTATATCCTTCCTGGACCTCAAAAAAATCAATTATATTCATAAAAGGAGGTTCTGGAAGATAAGAGCACCCCATATATGGTAAGTTTTAGCAAATTCAAAACAGTGAAATTGGAGCTGGCATTTTTTTCTATTTCATGACTAATTGATGGTTCTGGTCAACCAGAGGGAAATGTTGCCTTTGTGTTTTAAGAATACTTTAACTTAAAATTCTGTTTAAGAGTAATATGTAATTACTCTTTGTTCTGGACCAAACTGTGTCTTCCAAAAAGCCATGTGCAAATTCTAACTCTTGGTCCTGTGAATGTGGACTTATTTGTACAAAGGATCTTTGAAGATGTTGCCTAAAATGAGGCCAAAGTGGAATAGGGTAGACCATAATCCTATATGACTAGAGTCCTTATAAGGAGAGAAAATGTGGACAGAGATACAAATGATGCAGAGACAGAGAAGTGGCTGTGTGACAGAGGCAGATAATGAGTTATATCATGAATTGCCAGCAGACCACCACAGAACCCTGCAGACTTCAGAGGAGTCATGGGCTGCTGACACCTTGACTTTGGAGTTCTAGCCTCCAGAAATGTGAAAAAATAAATCCCTTTTGTTTAAGCCAACTTTGTACACCAGCCCTGGAAAACTAAAACACTGTTTTAAACAAGTACTCTAGGAAGTAGAGAAAAATACAAAAAGTAAAGAAAACTACCCATAATTTATCAATTCAGAAAACTTAATAGTTGATACATTTCTTTTGTATTTTGCCTAACAAGATCATTCCAGTATCCAATTATATTTCCTACTTTTTACAGTTACCATATAATAAAAATTTCCCTTTATTATTTTTCCAGAACAAGTCAATGCCTGCATAATATTCAATAGTAAGTAGATAACATAATTTTAATTATTTCACTATTATGAGACATTTCTTTTTCTCCTTTTTTTCTTAATGCTACTTACTATAAGTAATGCTACAGTGAACATCCTAGTACTTCACTTTTTGTAACTCCCTGTGATTGATTCCTGAAAATGGAAATGTTGGTGTGACAGATTGAAATTTTATGAATCCCAAAAAGAGACTGTTTTTGAACTAATCCATTCCTGTGGGTATGAGACCCTTTTGATTGGACTACGTCAGTTAAGGCATGACTCAGGTCGAGTCTCCACCCTCTTGCTGGTTCTTATATAAATGGAGAGAGACACACACACAGGAAAAGGGAGCACTGCCATTTTTGACCCTGCCATGTGAGAGAGGACTCGAGGATCACTGACAGCCAAAGCTTAAGCACGAAGGTCCCAAGAGGCTGGGCCCACAGAGCGGCTCAAGGCTGAAGAGAAGCACTACGCCTGGCTGCCCACAGCCGAGCTCCAGGAGACAGTAGATTCTGGAGGGGAAGGCAGGGCCCCAGACTCACCAGTAGCTGACATTGGTGAGAAAGCATCTCTGCTGATATCTTGATTTGGATATTCTACGACCTTGGAAATATAAGCTTTTACCCTAAATAAAATTCCCATTATAAAATCCAACCCATTTCTGGTAGTTTGCATTGGCAGCCCTGTGGCAAACTAAGACAGATGGATTGAAAAGCATCCATATTTTAAGGTTCTTTGAAAGCCTTAATTGCTTTCCAGAAAGGTTAGGCTTTATGCTCGCATCAACACTCTATCCAGCAATGTTATTTTTTAAAATGTCTTTGCAGATATCATTGACAAAAACAGTTTATTTTACATTTAACCACCAGTGAGGCTGAGAATAATTTAATGTTTATTATTCTCTAATGTGTTTTCTTTTTAGTAACTTGTCTGTTCTTTGTACACTTTTCTTTAAGTATAGCAATTTTTCTTATTAGCTTATAGAAGTCCTTGTTATAATAAGAATAATTATCTTTCATTATATTTGTAGCAAGTTTTTTCCCCTGGTTTTTCATTTATTCTAGCTGTATAAAATTTGTTGACATTATTATGGTTTTCATTTTCTGGTAAAATCTAATAACTATTTTATTTTTTATTTCTTATATAGCCTTAATGCATAGATAGTCCTTCAACATCAATGTAAATTTTTACAGTATTAATTTTTACTTTAACTGTAAGTTCAGGAGCAATTTTGGTGCATTGTGTGAGGTGATAGTTTTCCAACTATCAAATGTTCTCAACATCATTTATTGAATAATCTATCCCTCCTATTGATTTCTAATACTCCCTTGAGAATATATTGAGCTTTTAAGTCTACTGGGCCTGCTTCTGAGTTAGCTATGCTGTTCTATTGATTGATGTGTTTATTCTTTTGCCAGTACCCCACTGCTTTGGGGACTGATCTAAAAACAAGACAAAAGAAAAATCAAAAGGACTTTTTAGTAGCATTGCATATTAACAGCTCTTTTCTAATGAAATAATTTTTGTGTGTGTGAGGAAGTAAAGAAGGAAAAGATCCATGGATGGTATAGATGCCAACAGAATGAGAGGAGTGAAGAAAAAAGTTATATGCTCAGTAGATCATTAAGATGAGAGGAAGGGAAGGGAGGACACAGCAGCTGTAGAGTGCCTTACTTGAGTGGGCATAGAACATAAGGTGAGAGAGAACAAGACAGTGTAGAGAAAGCAGAGAAGAAAAATAACAAGCACAAAAAAGAACAAAACAGTGGGAAAGTAGCACAAAAAATGGAAAGGAAGGACAAAATGGGAAAACAACATGAAGATTTTTAAGAAGAAAGGAACAATAATGATCCTAGTTATATGTATAAAGAGACATTTCAAGAGGGTATATCTGAGTCCCTTATCAAATACAAAACACATGCAATAAGCCCAAGCCTATGGGATCAGTGGAAGTGTACAAGATATCAACATTAATGACAAGAGAAACGGACTGAGACGAACTCGCTTCTAGGAAACCACAGCCAGTTGTCTCGTGTGGTCATGTTGATAGTCAAAAGAATTCACAAGTATAGAGTTCACCTAGACATACCTGAAATTGGAAATATATGTTTAACATTTCAGTTTGGTAAATCTATCTATAAATGTTTCATGATTATTTGAAATAAGATTTGCTTTAGACAGCATGATACAGAAAATGAAACACACACTATGGAATACTGAGTTAAATCCAGTAGTTAAGAGCTCTGTCTTTGGTGTCAGGGTGGCTTGGGTTAAGCCATAGCTACTTTGTGATTTTGGATAAGTTACTTAATGTTTCTAGGCCAATTTCCTCATCAATAAATGAGGTTAATAATGGAAACTACCTCAAAGTGTTTTTCTGGTAATTAAATGAGATAATGTTTGTAAAATCTTTAGCTGGCACATACATGATCAGTGCTCTGTATTGGAAATTTTCCTGTGGTCTTCCTAAATGGCAAGCTCCCTGAGGCCAAGAACTGTGTATCTTCTTCCCTGATGCATCCTTGGTGTTTAAATTAATGCCCGGTACATTGTAAATTCTCAGTAAATATTTGAAAAAAATAAATGAATATAATGAACATTGTTCCTGGAGTATACACTCTAAACCGAAGAGTGCTCTTCCATTTCCTTAATACCAAGGTTTTGTTTTTAAAGAAATGAGTTTGAATTCATTCTTGGGTTTCATTGAAATATGCCTTTGCCTCAGTCATGTCACTTACACAGGCCATCTGATGACCCATGAAGGAGAAAATTAAGGAATCTGGCCAAATAATTGTGTAACCCAGATGTCCTCAAGCCTACTTAGCCTTTGGATGCTAATGGAGTATGGCATTATAGTAATAACTCAAGTTTCCTGTTTAACTATATTATTTGTAACATGTTCTACCACTTGTTTAATGTGGCCTGTTTGGACTGCTCAGCCAAATCTACTGTTGACACTCTGATTACAGCCAAATGACCCTCCTGTTCTGACTAGATACCTCCCAACCACGGTAGGCAAAAGTGATTTTTAAAGCAGAAAGAAGAACCAGGACGCTATGACCAAAATAGCTTTATTATAATTGTTCATTATACCCATATAGTAAACTGTATTATGATTGGTCATGTTGATTTGGGAAATTCTTTGAGAAGGTTTTTCTCATTTCCAAGACATTTTAACTTGGTATGTTTCCTACATGGTGTTATAGTTCCTTCTGGTCAAACTGCTTCACATGTGTATTTTGTCTTCTCCAACATGAAGACCAGTGTTCCATACTTGTTGCCCTCTAAGCATGCTTGGTGTTGTGTTCTGACCCAGATGGCTCTGACCCCAAGATGTGCCCAAAAATGTGACTAGCTGAGTGGTGGGTGAGTGGACACCTGTACAAATGTTTATTCTAACATTAGAATAGTAGGAGACTAAGTCCCACTTAATTTCCCTTGCCTCAGCTTTCCCAGTCAAATGACAGAGGTAATATTCCTGCCCTACCTGGAGTACAAGCTCGAGAGGCCTAATCAGATTAATTGGTAACATGTTTTACAAATCTAATGGGATTATATGAGGATGGTGATGAAAAAGGGAACCGGGCCTTGTGTACAGTGAGCAAACATTTGTAGTGAGATCATCAGCTCTTCCTGCTTGTGGAAGCTCAAAGCAGGGACATGCCAGAAGCAGAATCTAAACTCCAGATAAGGTAGATTGACTTTGCTTTTGAAGTCCCTCCTTTATGAGGGTGGAATTTGTGATAGGAAACCGGTTTGCTTAGGGTGATGTGAGTTGTGTGGGGTGGAGTGCAAATCACCTGCTACTTTTGTTTCCATTTTTGATTTCCAGGTTTCTGTGAGTTTCTCTCATCTCATTTCCTGTTTTTCCTAAAAGCCTGAATATGTGAATATCTTTTTTCCTGCAGGTGTTAGTAAATTCTTTATCCTTCCGGACATTCTCAGCAATCATTGTCTTTCATGGGGGTTATATGACCCAGATGAGTGATGTATTAACAAAAACAAAGATTCCCATAGCAGGGGACTTCTGTGTGAACACTGGGTGTGAAGCGTTCTTAGTGGAATGAAGCTGTGAATTTCAAAAATCATATAGTAGCTTTTTAAGAAATCAATTAAATTAAATAGAATCTACAGGTGAATTTGTTAAAACATGGCTAGTCATTAAACTGATGCCAATAAACTGCCAGTAAATAGTGAAATGTAACCCCTGTACAACTGAGAAAGTCCATCATAACGTAAGAGCCTCATATAAAATATATATATCCACCCCACCACAAACATATATATTATATGTATATCCACACATATATATTTAATGTCTTTTTTCTTGTTATTTAATTATGTCTTAGTGTTTCTTAATAAAACCTCATATTAACAAAAAATGTTTTTTTTGTTTTTTTTCTTTTAAACTCTTTACATGCCACCCTCTTAGTATGGTATGGAAATACCATGCCATTTTGGGCATCTGATTTTTATGTCCTTGGGTTTTATAGTAGATTATTTTTCCTTCCTTGGCAAAAATTATAGATGCTGGGAAAATGACAGCTCACCCTTAGTGTCACTGCTGGCTTCCCAAGCAGTTGGAACTACTGCTGCTTTTGAGACCTCCCTGGGGATTGCTGTGAGATGGAAACTCTCAGCCTCAACTGAAGTTTAGCAACAGAAAGAAAAACAAAACAAAGCAAAAGAAATGCAATTTTCCAAAACTAAGTTGACTAAGAATCCTATCTTCTCAAATAATTTCCCTCTCTTTTGGAGGTTAACTCTAGGGAGTTCCATTATGGAAGTAGGAATCATAGCACGTGGAGAACCCTGCCATATGGGAGCCTACGTGCACAGCTCAACACAGGCAAATCACACACTGATCTGGATCTTCCGGGGATGGCATGTGACTTAAAATTTTTTTAAATAAACGTTATGCATGACAGCTTTTCAGTTATTTTTAAAAAATCTATCCTGGCCTGAAGTATTACATACATCTTTCCCATTCAGAAAAGAGTTTGTCCAAATCAATAATAGCCAGGTGGTTTCTGTTTATTTTAGCTTTAGCCGACATATTGGTATGATGGTTTTCTAGGTCACACATTGCTCTAAATAAAGACTTTCCCAGGAAAAATGTACATAATAAATTGAAGAAATATTGTCATCATTTCACACATCATTTTTGGTAAACCATTGCTTAAAATTATAATAAATACAGCTATCTTTGGTCTTTTGACCAAGCTAAGTATTCTTTGGACTTGCCCAAGTGTTTTTTGTTTGTTTGTTTTTCTTACCACTTATAGAAAGAAATTCATTGGATATAGAGGTTGCTTGTTTATAATTACTCTCCAAGATCGCATGAAAAAGCTAAGGATTTATATGTCATTAAATTAGTTTAGTTGTAAGGAAGCCTACAGAAGCCAATTCACAGAGGGAATAAAACAGTCAAAAAGAGTCATGACATTTTGGACATAGCATTCTCCTTAAGTAAAACTTAAGTGTCCATAAAGAATCATCCTAAGGCAGCATTATGTTGGCATTTATGGACTGGGTGCTGTGGAATTCATTCTGCCTTCTAACTGCTCTCCTGCTTTCACTTTTGGTTCCTACAGTTTCTTCAGCACAAAGAATTATTTAACAATGTTAAGTTAAATTATATCATTCTTTTGATGAGGACCCTGCAATAGTTTCATCTCATTCAGAATGAATCCAAAGTCCTTACCTTGATTTAACAGTAGATATATCATACAGACTGTCATCTGAATGGGATGCTTAAGAGTAAAAGTGACTCTAAGTGTAATTATGCCAGGGAATCAGGAATAAACCAGGATTGTCCCTGAGCAAACTAGGATACAGAGTCACTGACCAATTAGGCCGTATATGAACTGACTGCCCCTATGCCTCTGACCTCATGTCCTATTACCGTCCCCTTCTTTCCTCAGCTGCAGTCACACTAGCCTCCTGTATGCTTTTCAAATATAACAAGCATATCCCAGTCTCCTGGAATGTTCCCCAAGATATCTGCATGTCTTGCTCCTTTCACTTAATCCAGGTCTCTGCTCTAATCTGATAGAGAGACATTTCCTAACCCCTCCTAAAATAGCATCCCTCTTCCCTTGTTCATAGTTTCTCCCATGACCCTGCCTTATTTTTCTTCATAACATTTATTACATCCTGGCATATTATATATGCATTTTTGTTTGTTTCCTAACTGATTATGTCTCCCCACCAAAAGACAAGCTGCGTCAGTGGATAACTTTGTTTTGTTCATTGCTGTGTACCTAGCATCTAAAACAGTATCTGGCGCTTAGTAAGTGTTTAATATTACATGATGAATGAACAATTGAATACACAAATGGAAGAATAAGTTGCTGGCTGGAAATGGAGGCTGTTTTAAGGGAGGAAAGCAACTTCCATTTACTTATAGATGGCAATTAAGTGAGAATGCTTGTAATCTAAGAAAATAAGTAGAGGTGCCAGGAGGAATATTTCGTGATATAAAGAATGAGTAGAAGAAAATTTTGGCTTAAGTGAATTGTATAGATGGCATTCTAGAAAGGCTGACTCACTGAAATGTTTTTACCATCCAAATATAGTGAAATAATTTCCTCCTTGGTAAAGCATATTTTATGTTTTTCTAATATGGAAATAGAAGGACATGTTAATCCATTAAGGTTGTCTGCCATTTGTCTTACACTTACTTTAAAAAATCCATTTCAAAATTTGTGATAGCTACTAGATTTAGGAAATCCCTTAACAGAAGTTGCCATCACCTTACATGTAATATATAGCTATAAGAACACCAAATATGTGCCGAAGCATTAATTTAAATGTTTTACAGACATTAACTTATTTAATCCTCCCAACAAGCTTATAAGAGGTAGGTACTCCTATTATCCCAATAAAGTGAGGAAACTGAGGCACAGAAGGGTTAATTACTCGCTAAAGGTGGACAGTAACTAGCAAAGCTTGGATTTGACCCTGGGCAGTCTGGTTCAGACACCATGCTCTTGACCTATCACCTTTGCCTTATTTGTTTGTTTTGCAATCACTATCACTTTATTATTTAAATAGCAGTGTCCCCTGCTTTGACTGGAAAATTCTAAATGTAACCTTTTGTGATTCAGTCTCCCTAAACTACTACCTTAGCTTTTATCACAGTGTGTTTTTATCTTGATTTTTAAAATTTAATTGTTTATTGTCTGTCTTTTCTCACTGGGATGTCAGCTTCTTGAGAGTAGGGACCTTTCTTTGTTTTACTCATTGCTGTAGTCCTAAGGCCTAAGTGCCTGGTACATAGCAAATGCACAATAACTATAGGTTGCATGAATAAATACTGAATGAAAGTGTTGTAGTAAAACTAACTTTTTTCCTATGTGACTGTGAGTCAATCTGTCAGCCAATATTTATATGCACCAATTATGTGCTGTAGTATTGTGCTCCAGATACAACACTAACTAAATGCCAGGTCCTCTTCTAGGTGCTTTATGTAAAGTCACTTTTTACTCTCCACAGTAACCCTATGAGATGGTCTGTGACAATCCAAAAAACCTAAGGCATGGCTTCTTTCCATAAGGAGCTTCAAATCTAGTTGAGAAATAACACTACAAGAGGTAAAATAATTAGAAAACAATGCAAATTTATAATGCAAACATAAAATTATTAAATTTTGAGTTACAACCAAATTTTGAGAAAAAAAAATATAGGTAGGTATTTTATCATTTAAAAAGAGTTGATACTTCATCTTGGTCTTAAGAGATGGGAGCAATTTGGATAGATGGAAGGGAGACTGCTATGATGTTCCTGGATAGAATAACTGAAATAAGGTAGAGGGAAAGGATGATCTTTGAGGTCTAGAAATAATGGTATATGTGATTGGGCAGGTAGGGAGAGGCCAGACTATAGATAGCTTTGAAACTCAGGTAAAAGTTGGAACAAAGGTGGCAGGAATCAGTGATTCACTGTTTGTGAATGTGTATGTCTGTGTATTATTTCTAGTCAGGAAAACAAACCTTTTCAGCCTTACTATGTAGATTAAATAGAAGAGGGTATAAAGCCCTTATCCCAATTCCTGGCACTTAAATTGTTGCTATTATTATTGCAACTATTAATGATAGCAGAAAAAATTTCACCTTGAATTTTTAATCTGGATAGACTCATTCTAGGTTATTTATATCAGGTTTATCTAATTTGTCTTCATAAATTTGAATACAACTTAACCACTAATAGTATAGATTAAGACAAGCACCCAGGATTTCTGAATGACAAAATGAGCAGACCCCACACCCCACATATAGAGCAAAGAAAATACTTGTTTTAATAGCATAAAAAGAATTAAAAAATAATCACATGATAACATTTCCAAGCTACTAGCTATCAATATTTAAAATGTGCTATTTGCAACTCTACAGAATCTGGTTATAGCTTTTTGATTTCCCATAGAGGTTATTTCACTAAAATTCATCCTGGTATAAAAACAGGCATTTCCCAGAGGGATAAACAGAAAAGACATAATAACCTCTGGAAGATCCTCTATAAACTTCAAAGGGTATGAGAATATCTGTAAGTTATTTATTTAATTTTTGTGTGTATGATGATAGAGGAGGCAAAATATAAACAAACTCAAACAACCTTTAGTACTTTAACATTTTAAAAAATCCACCTAATTATAGTATACTGATTTGTGTAGTACAGTATGTTATGCTAACTTCTTCAATAGTTAAATAAATGCAGTTTATAATGAAATATTATGCTAGATGAAGAAAAATAAGCCAACGTTCTAAATGAGCAAGACATTGAGTGAGATCTCTGAACACAGGGCTTCTGTAGAGGAGGGACTATGGGAAGATAGCAGAGTAGAAAGCTCCAGGAGTCAGTCCCAAAAACAGAACAACTATTAAACAGACAGGAACTATCTGAATCAACTACTTCAGAACTCCAGGGTCCAGTAGAACAGTGTCCAGGGAACAGCAGGAGGAAGAGGCTGGTAAATTATGGTAAATACCAGTAAGTTGCTCTCTCCACACAGTGTTTTCTGTTGCCCAGCACTCACTCTCATGGCAGGCAACAGTGGGGTCAGGCCTCTGGCACAGCTCATGGGTACCAGAAAGGGAAGCAAAAACTACTTCCCCAAGATTCAGGGTGGGCATGACCGGTCACTGATCACAATTTTGATTAGCTACTTTGGATCTTTGGGGGCAGCCATTGTTCCAAGCCACCCTGGACAAAGGTGGCAGAAAAGACTTAAAGATGGTACACTTCTTCAGATCTGCAGAGGACAGTTGAAGGGCTGCATTTTGCTGGTAGTTCAAGAAAGCATAGCTTTGAGGAGAGGAAAAAGCTCCTGGCACCCTTCCTAGATACCCTCATCTCTCTCCAGGATAGATTGGCCAGTGCTTCCTTTGTGGCTCCCTGGCCTTGTTCTGGCTGTGAAAGTCTGACTTGGGAAAATCCTCTCCCAATATTAAAATGTATACTGTGCAACAAAATATTGCAAGGCAAACAAACAGGAAATGATGGCCCATCAAAAGGAAGATGATGAAAACCCAGAAATCATCAATGAAAAAGTGAGGACTATGGACATACCAGACAAACACTTTTAAAAGTTGATCTTTAATATGCTTAAAGAGATGAAGGAAAATACAGAGAAAGAACTAAAGGACAATGAGGCAGGGGGGAGAGAGAAATAAATAAATCTTAAAAAAAAACAAAAAACTAAAAGATATCAGGAAAACAATGAACAAACAACATGAGAATCTCAATAGAGATAGAAATTTGTAAAAGAGAACCAATGAACTCAGAGATAAGAAAATTGAAATGAGTCAGGCTGATGAGCAGAAAGAAAAAAGAATTATTAAAAGCAAAAGTAGGGAAGCGGGTGTGGCTCAGTGGTTAGAGCCCCCGTTTACCATATGGGAGGCCCGGGTTCGCATCCCGAGGCCTCCTTGTGAGGGCACGCCGGCCTGAGCGGTGCGGTGGGCTGATGCAGCAACCTCACGGCAGGAAGCGGGTGTGACGCAATGGATAGAGCACCCGTTTGCCATATGTGAGGCCCTGGGTTTGCTTCCCGGCGCCCCCTTGTGAGGGCAGGCCAGCTCGCGCGGCGCCGTGGGCTGATGCGGCAAGACCTCGCAGCAAGGGGGAGATAAGCAGACACGGAAGACACGCAGCGAATGGACACAGCAGCACAAGCAGCAAGGGGGGGAGGATAAATAAAATAAATAAATCTTTAAAAAAAAAAAAAGCAAAAGTAGCCGAAGAGACCCCTGGGACACCATCAAGCATACTAATATACCATTATAGGGGTCCTAGAAGGAGAAGAAAGAAAGGGGCAGAAGGAATACTCAAATATTGATGGAGAGCTTCCCAAACTTAGCAAAAGACCGGGATATGTACATTCAAGAAGCCCAGAGAACACCAAATAGGATAAACTTGAGGAAAATATGCCCTGTCACATACTGATCAAACTGTCAAATGCAAAGGACAAGGAGAGAGCTGCAAGTACAGACTGGACACCAGATATTGCAGTGATAAAAGGCAAAATGTCAAAAAAAAATTTTTTTTTAATTAAAAAAAATATTTTTCTCATTTTTTGGATAACCCAATCCTTTAATTTAATTTTTAGGTTTTTTTTTTAAGTTTTCATGTATTTTATTTCTTACATTTAAAAATCATTATTTAATTTTCCTATTAATTGTATTTGGCTATTGTATTGGCTTCATCTTTAAAGAAGCTTTGGATCACAGAAGGGTTACAACTGGGGCAGGAGAGGATCATTGGTGGGGGGTGTCAGGGATGGGGGGGTGCATGGGAGGAAGTTCACCTGAACATACATAAAAGGTGTATAAAATTGTTCAAATGCTCATGGGGCATGGTCACAGTGGGTGGAGAACCACTCAAAAAATGAGAGAATACTGAATTCCCATCCTGGAGAGCTCTGCCATATTCTCCAAGGGAGTAGCAACAGTCCCCCAAGTGCAGGGGCAGTGTCTGGCAAAGGAGGATAATCCACCAATGAGCTCTTGTTATTGATGACTAGCCTTATGAGTCTTTGCTCTTGAAATTGAAACTTAGCCTATTGTTATGGGGTGCCTAAGGGTTGCCTCCTGAGAGCCTCCTTGTTGCTCAAATGTGGCCTCTCTCTAAGCCAAACTCAGCATATGAATGCATTACCTTCCTCCCAGTATGGGACATGACTCCCGGGGATGAGCCTTCCTAGCAACAAGGGATTACTACCAAGTGCCAATGGGCAATACGACTGGAAAAAGACCTCGAATAAAAGGGGGAAAAGATAAAGACAAATGAGTTCATATGGCTAAGAGACTTAAAAGTGAGTTGGGAGGTCATCCCAGATGTAACGCTTATGCACATCTCAGTAGGACCTCATAGGCTTCCAATGTGGATATCACCCCAAACAGAAGGGCTCCTGAGGGCTCTGGAGACACCCAGGTCCTATATCAGGGCAGATAGCCCCAGAGTTTCATGCCTTATCAGTGGGCCCTACTTTGGAATCCTTGCTCCTGAGAGTGACAAAGTTGGACCCAAATATGTCTTCCCTGCACATAGTCCATCTGTCCCTTTTATTCAAACCTATATGTGGTGCCGGAGTTTGTAGGTGTACTTCCAGAGACTGGAGTCTTTGGGCTGTCCATGTGCCAGCTGGGCCCAAAACCTCAGTGAAGCTGCAACTCCTACAGCTCAATGAACTCACCCTGGACACCTGGTGGGGAGATGATATGGACAACGGCCATCCCAGGGAATGGAGAGAGTCTGCAGCTGCAGGCAGGATAATCCCATCCATCTTATCCATGGGATATAAGTCCCCTCTCACTTGGAGGTGGAGTGGACATCACCATCTCAGACTCCTCAGGGTTGGGGGAAGAGCTATGGGCTAGAGTGGACTTACTGGTATTCTGTTATAGATATATTGTGATTCATGCAATGGAAGTAATTACAACATTAATGTGGAGCCAGTGGCCACCGGACACTTTGGGGGCACGGGAAGGGAAAAGCAGTTGTAATACAGGGGCTTTTTTGGGACTTGGGAATTATCCTGAGTGACATTACAATGACAGATATAGGCCATTTTACATCAGCATATAACATGCAGAACTGTGTGGGAGAGAGTGTGGTCTACAATGTGAACTATGATCCATGCTTAGTGGCAAAGCCCCAAGATGCGTACATCTATTGCAGGTGATGTGCCGCTCTAATGAAGGATGTTTATGTGGGAGGTTGTGGGAGGATTGGGAGGTGGGGCACATGGAAATCCCTACAATTTTTGTGTAACATTTATGTAATCTAAGTATCTTTTAAAAAATAAAAAAATTATTAAAATAAAAATAAAAAAAGAGAGAGAAAAGCAATGTGTTAAGTACAAGGGAGCCCCGATTAGATTAAGTGCCAATTTCTCATCAAAAACCATGAAGACAAAAAGGCAGTGGGTTGAAATACTTAAAAGTGCTGAAAGAAAACAATTGCCAACCAAGAATTTTATATCTGGTGAGATATTCTTTAAAAAATGAGGGAGAGATTAAGATATTCCCAGACGAACAACAGCTAAGGAACTTCATCACCACTGAACTTGCCCTATAAATACTAAAGGGAGTTCTTCAGACTGAAATAAAAGGACAGTGATTCAAAGTGGCATAAAGAAATAAAGACATATTTATTTATTTAATGGTAAATGTAACCATTTGGGTAATTATAATGCCAGTATTATTGTATTGTACTGTTTGGTATCTAACTCCACTTCTTACTCCCTATAGGTACTGAAATGCAAATGCATAAAATGTAATGATAAATCTATGTTATTGGACATACAATGTACAAAGATATAAGTGGTAACAAGTACAAAAAATGATAGGGGATGGAGGGATATAGGAAAAGTAGATGTGCAGGCTATTGAAGTTAAGTTGATATCAAATAAATGATTGTTATATATTTAGAATGTCTAATTTTAAACCCAAGGTAACCAAAAGAAAATAGATGGAAAATATATCTAGATAGAACTGAGAAGGTACTTAATATGCTATAACACAAAAAATCAAATAAATATAAAAGTAGGCATTAACTGAAGTGAGGGACAAAATTGGTATGAGACTTACAAAGGCTGGACAGTAAAATGGCAGAAGAAAGTCCTGTACTATCAGTAGTGGCTTTAAATATAAATGGATTAAACTTTCCAGTCAAAAGAGATTGGCAGAATGGGTAAAAAAGCATGACCCAACTATATGCAGACTGTAAGAGACTCACCTTAAATTCAAAGATAAAAGTAGGCTGAAAGTGAAAGGATGGAAAAAATATACCATGCAAATAGAAACCAAAAAAAGCTGGGGGTAGCTATACTAGTAGCAGATAAAATAGACTTTATGTCAAAAACTCTTACAAGAAACAAAGACAGTCATTATATACTGATAAAGGGGTTAGTCCAATAACAGGGCATAACAATTATAAAAATATATGCACCTAAGAGCAGAGACCCAAAATACATGAAACAAATACAGACACATTTGAAAGGAGAAATTGACGGTTCTACATCAATAATAGGAAACTTTAACACACCACTTCCAATAATAGATAGAATATCTAGATAGAAAAGCAATGAGGAAATACAAGACCCAAATGATGCTCTAAACCACCTAGATCTAACAGACATATATAGAACACTTCAGCCAATAACATAAGAATACACATTCTTCTCAAGTGTACATGGATCATTCTCTAAGCTAGACCATATCTTAGGTCATAAAACAAGTCTCGACTTCTGGGAAAATGGCATACTAGAAAGAAATGGGACACTCTTCTCTCGCAGAAAAATAGTTAGAGGACAAGCTGAAACTGCCTGGAAAAAAATCCTCCAGGGTTTAGGACACCAGACGAAGGCTCGACACCGCCCAGAAGAGAGAGGGACAAAGAAAAAGAATCGTGACAGCAAAACTGTGAATTAAAACCAGCAGCTGCTACTGCCGGCACCCTCCCCCACACTAAAGACACTTTAGAATTCTCAGGCCTCTGGGCTGGCTACAGACAAAGTGGGCTCCAGGGATCCACCACCCCAGGAAAGGAGAGAGAGGGGCACACAGCCTAAGGCTGACTCAGCTTTTGGCCTACAAATTGGTCTGCTGTGTCTCACCAGCCTTCCCAGGCTGGGTGGGGCGGCACCATTGTTTGTCTTGGGAGCAAGCCAGCAGGGTACAAAAGCAATCCGACCCTCGAACCTCTCAATCTCCCTCTCTTCCAACCAGGACTGATTGTTGAGGACGCACCTCCCCAGGAAAGGAGAGAGAAAGAGGGACACAGCCTAAGTCTGACTCAACTTTTTACCAACAAATTTGATCTGCTGTGTCCCATGAGCCCTTCCAGGCTGGGTGGGGCCACACCATTGTTTGCCTTGGGACTAAAGACATCCTGGACTAAAGAGATCCAACCCTCCCAATCTCCCTCTCTACTAACCTGGACAGATTGTTGAGGACTCAGAGGGGGGTGGAATTATTACCTACCCAGGAAAAGGGAGGGAGCTGCCAGCAAAGGCTGGAGAACTGTCTCTGAGAAAGTTTGAATTACAAGACTCTTAGCCTCCATGCAGGAAATTTTATCACATTGATCCCATTGGTGTTGCAGCAAACACACTCTGACCAGGCATTGAACTAAGAGGGCTGCCAAAGAGCACCATCTGCTGGCAGACCAAGGAGGTGCACGTGAGAAAATTAAAAGTAAAGACAGAGAGGTTTTTTCCTGCCTTTATAGCCTCCCTCCCCAAGGCCCTAGGAAGTGGGTCTGCAACCTATTACTGGATCCAGAGCCCAGTTTTAAGCAACTAACAGGGACAATCCTAACGATCCAGGTTGAACAAAGAATCAAAAAGCAGCAGTAACACAGAGCCTCCCACCACTAAATCCCTATGAAGAAGAGAAAAATTGAGCAACTGAGTAAACTACCATCCTAATCAGATGCCTAGACATCAGCAAAAACTTATGAGCCATACTAAGAAAATGGAAGACATGGCCCAAGAAAAGGAATATATCAAAGCCCCAGAAAAGATGCAGGATTTGAGACAACTGATTAACAAGATGCACATAAATTTCCAAAATCAAATTAATGAGTTGAAAGACAATATAGCTAAAGAGATAACATCAAGAAGACATTGAATGAGCACAAAGAAGAATTTGAAATTCTGAAATTCTGAATATAAAAGTAACAGAGCTCATGGAAATGAAAGACACAATAGGTGAGATAAAAAACACAGGCATACAACAGCAGACTTGAAATGATAGAAGGAAGAATAAGTGATACTGAAAACAGAAGAGCTGAATTTGAAGAGAGAAAAGAACACAGAGAGAAAAGAATGGAAAAAATTGAGCAGGTGCTCAGGGAGTTGAATGACAACATGAAATGCAACAACGTATGTCATGGGAGTTCCAGAAGGAGAAGAGAAGATAAAAGGGGCAGAAAGAGTATTTGAGGAAATACTATAGCTGAAAATTTCCCAACTCTCATGAAATGAACTTACATGCCCAAGAAGTACACTGTACCCCAATCAGAATAAATCTGAATAGACCTACTACAATACACATACTACTCAGAATTTCAAATGTCAAAGATAAAGAGAAAATTCTGAGAGCAGCAAGGGAGAAGCAAACAATCACACACAAGGTACACCTATTAAGACTTAGTGCAGATTTCTTATCAGAAACCATGGAGGTGAGAAAAGAGTGGTATGATACAATTAGGATACTGAAAGAGAAAAACTGCCAGCCAAGAATTCTTTATCCAGCAAAATTGTCTTTCAAATATGAAGGTGAGTATAAAATATTCACAAACAAACACAACTAAGAGAGTTTGTAAATAGAATCCACTTTTATAGGAAATATTAAAGGAAGTCTTAGAGCCTGAAAGAAAAAGACAGGAGAGAGAGGCTTGGAAGAGCATATAGAAGAAAGAATAGCAGAAAGGATAACCAAAAGAGTGAAAAGACAGTTGAAAATATGATATGACATATGAAAACCAAAGAATAAAATGGTGAAAGTAAATAATGCATTTACCATAATATCATTGAATGTGAATGGATTAAACTCCCCAATCAAAAGATATAGGCTGACAGAATGGTTAAAAAAAACATGAGCCTTCCATATGCTGCTTACAAGAGACTCAACTTAGACCCAGGGATACAAACCATTGAAAAGTGAAAGGTTGGACATAGATACTCCATGCGAATAGTAACCAAAAAAGAGCAGGAGTAGCTATACTAATATCTAACAAAACAGACTTTAAATGCAAAAAATTATAAGAGATACAAAAGGTCATTATATATTAATAAAAGGGACAATTCACCAGGAAGATATAATAGTCATAAATATCTACATACCTAACCAGGGTGCCCCAAAATACATGAGACAAACTCTGGCAAAACTGAAGGGAGAAATAGATATCTTTACAATAATCATTGGAGACTTCAACACACCACTCACATCATTAGATAGAACAACCAGACAGAAGATCAACAAGGAAACAGAGAACTTAAACAATATGATAACCAAGTTAGAATTAACAGATATATACAGAATGTTGCATCCATACTCAGAAGGTTATGCAGTCTTCTCAAGTGCCCATGGATCTTTCTCCAGGATAGACCATAAGTTATGTCACAAGGCAGGTCTCAATAAATATAAAAAGATTGAAATTATACAAAGCACCTTCTCAAATCATAATGGAATGAAACTGGAAATCAATAATAGGAGAGAGGTAAATTAGCAAATGTGTGGAAGCTAAACAACACACTCCTATATAATCAGTGGGTCAAAGAAGAAATTGCAAGTGAAATCAGTAAATATATTGAGACAAATGAAAATGAGAACACAACTTATCAAAACGTACGGGATACAGCAAAGGAAGTATTGAGAGGGAAATTTATAGCCCTAACTGCCTATATTAAAAAAGAAGAAAGAGCTAAACTCAAAGATTTAACTGAACAACTAGAGAAACTAGAAAAAGAACAGCAAACCAATCCCAAAGCAAGCAGAAGGAAAGAAATAATAAAGATTAGAGCAGAAATAAATTGAGAACAAAAAAACAATAGAGAAAATCAACAAAACCAAAAACTGGTTCTTTGAGAAGATCAATAAAATTGACAAACCCCAGGCTACACTAACAAAGAAAAAAAGGGAGAAGATGCAAATAAATACAATCAGAAATGAAAGGAGGGAAGTTACAACTGACCCCACAGAAATAAAAATGATCATAAGAGGATATTATGAGAAACTGTACTACAGACTAGATAACCTAGATGAAATGGACAAATTCCTAGAAATGCACAACCAACCTACACTGACCCTATAAGAAAAACAAGAACTTAGCAAATCAATCACATTTAAAGAGATTGAGGGAAGCGGCTGTGGCTCAATTGGTTGGGCTCCCATTTACCATATGGTAAATGGGCAAAGCCAGCCCGCACGGTGTGGTGAGCGAGCTGGCGCAGCAAGATGACGCAACAAAGGGAGACAAGCAGATACAGAAAAATGCACAGCAAATGGACACAATGAGCACAAGCAGCAAGGGGGGGATAAATAAATAAATAAAAATAAATCTTTTTTTTTTTTTTAAGTAATTCCTGAATTAATTAAATAAA
>JAQZBX010028075.1:0-27990 GCA_029593785.1 Cabassous unicinctus
AGGTGTTGGTGGAGGGTTGATGTATGGGACCCCTGTATGATGTTATGAATGTTTGCTTTGTAAGTTCACAACTTTTACTATACATTTATTGTTTATGTATGTTCATATATAAATGATATAAATAATAATAATAATAGGGTGGGTTGAGGGAAAATACTTTGGTTAGTAGCAATATTTTGAGGACGCTCTTTAATCATTAGTCAAAAATGTTTCACAGCAATGCAAGGTATTAGTGGTAGGGTGAGGTATGAGAACCCTGCATGATGTTATATGTGTTTTTTATGTAAGTTCACAACTATTACTATACACTTATTGTTTATGTATGTTCATGTATGAGTGATATATTTCAATAAATTAAAATAAAATAAAAATTTTTTTTAAAGCATAGACCTTATTTATAAGTAGGAATCTAATGACAGACCTGGTATTGCTTTTCAGGAATTCTGAAGGAAATTAATATTTTCCAGAGCTGGGCAGTCCATTTCTAAGAGAAGCTAAAGAAATGCATCCATATAAAATGATGGCTTCAAGACAAGCACCATTTTGAATTTTTGCTCATTTCCTAAATTCAAGTTTCTCCAGACTTCAGTTGAAATTATTTGACCTGTCCACTGTATTTGTAGAGTGGTAAAAGTAAGCAAGTTTCATGTTGCATGTCCAATCTAATTGATTGGTGGACAGTGTGGTAGGCAGTCTCTAAGAGGTCCCAATGAGCCCTACCTCCTGGTATTCATGTCCTTGTGTAAACTTCCTCTTGAATGTGAACTGGATATAGTAACTTATTTCTAACAAATATTATGCATCAAAAGTGATGGAGCATTACTTCTGAGATTAGTTTACAATGAGATTGTGGTTTCCTCGCTCTTCCTCTCCCTCTCTTTTGCTAGCTCTACAAGAAGTCAAGTAGCATGTTGTGAGCTCTCCTATGGGGAAGCTCATGTGACAAGAACCTCAGGTCTCTGGCCAAGAGTCAGTGAGTTTCTGAGGCCTGCCCATAGTCATATGGGTGAGCTTAGAAGCAAATTCTACTCCAGTTGAGCATTGAGATGACTGAAGTATTTGGAGACATGTTGATTGGAGCTTTGTGAAAGAGAATGAGTCAGAGTCTCCCAGTGAAGCCATGCCCATATTCCTGACTCCCATAAATGGTGAGATAATAATAAATGTTTGTTCTTTCAAGTCACTAAAGTTTGGAGTAAATTGTACCCTAGCAATAGATGACTAATACGTATTGGTATTGGCTACTGGAGTGGGTGCTGCAAAGGATTTTGAGGCTTTGTCTACTCCTTTGGAAAGAGCAATCCATTAATTATCAATGTCTGCCAAGGACATAAGGAGAAGTGAAACTGTGGCATGCATGCTGTTCTTTCACATCCCTGTTCTAGTGGGCCTTGATTATGAGGATAATACCTAACAGAATGGACACATTTGGAGGTTTAGGGAAACACCCTGGTGTTACTATGACTCATTATTCCATTGTCAATCATTTTTTACTACTTGTATTAATTGGTCAGATTGGTTTGTGTGGGTCCTGATTTGGGTCTGGGACCTGAGGAAAACTGTTAATAAGATTCAGGGAGGTTTGCAGGATCTGGTACATGACTTTGTGAAGAAGCCTGAACCAGTTCAAAGATATAGTTGTTTCCTGGAGTAAGTACCAGAATGGAGATGCAGACAATTAAAAATGGTGAAGAGAGAACTAAAGACAATTTTCCCATATTGTACAACCTTTGGGAGGCTTAAGAGCTCATAAGTATGAAAAAAAGTGGCCCAGAAAAAAATAGATTAATTGTAACCCTTACATGTGTTCTCAGGAGGGCTGACTCTTATATTGCTGCTTTCTATATATGGATACCAAAGCATCCCCAGAAGACCTATAAACCCAATGCTTCTCAACACAGGATATGGGGAACTGTTGAAATGAGAACATGTCATTTATCCCAGGAAGTATTCCCACAAGTCTATAATGAACGTTGGCCTCTAGACCCAAAGGACTAAGAAACTAACAAAGAAAATTATATGGAAAGATACTTCCTTATTTGTAAGGCCCATTTCATAGATAGCTTAAAGTTTACGCTTGCTCTTTTCACGAGGGATGGGGAGATAAATTTTTCCCAACCAAATGTCATAGCTTTGAAAGTCTGAAAGTCAATCCTAGGAATTGAAATTTTAAAATGAGCCTTTTATGAGATATGCCTGAGGACTGCTTGGGATATACTTACATAGATGAAGCATAAACAAGGCTGAGAATATGTTTATGTAGCTAAAGTATGCTTAACATATTTTAAATGTCTAATTTGAAGGCTATATTAGAATTTAAATGACTTTAACAGGATACTTAGAGTATTTTCATGGACATTATCTAGGGAGAAAGAAACGTTTGTTATTTTTATTTAAACCAGACAAATTATACTTGATACTGATTGAGTTATTCATGGTTCCTGAAGAATCAATTGTGATAGGAGCCTACATTTTCATATTTAAAGAAATTGAGGAAATGATAGCAAATATGGGAGAAGTTTGGTCTTTTGGGAGTGTTTTTGCTCTGCTTCCTTATCTTGTTAAACTATGCTGAATATAAACATGAATATTGCGATGGTCCTCCACATGAGATTTCTCCCATGACTGGAACATTCCTCCATTTCTCCCTATTAAAATACTCCTTTTTATTCAGTCTCAGAAATCTTTCCTCATCATACAAAATCTTTTTTCCATTTTCTTCTCTCATGACCCCTTTGGTAGTTTCTGGAAGACTCTTTGTTATGAAGCCCATTGGGAAAGACACACACACACACACACACACACACACACACATCCTGACACAAGCTGAAAGGAAATTGTCTCATTTACATGAAGTTGAGAAAGGAAATACTAATAATTTCCTTAGGTTGGTCCACACAAATATGATGAAGAAGGTGAAAAGGACCTAGTGGGTAAATGACCATTTGACACTGATGGTGGGAAGAATGAGATCATCCTGATTCTGAATTTAGGTTTCTGGCTTGGCTCTGATAAATTACTTTTTCCCTCAGGAAACTGGTGGTTTTTAAATTTTTCTAAAAGGGGAGGTAAAAGATGCTTTCCCTGACAGTTTCAAAACACACTTGATTTTTTAAAAAGTAGTACAGGAAAAACAATCAGTTACTTTCCTGATGTTATCTTCAATTGTTTCCTGGGCCGAACCCCAAATGCCAGATGATTTGGATCCAAAGATGGTACTCGCCCCTCACCCCATAATGCTTCTGTCGAACTCCTCTCATTCCATCTCAACTGTTATCGTCGTCTACGTCTTCATAGCAGAGTCTGTCATTGGTGACCGGATTCAGGTTTGAGTTTCACCTTTAAGCGTTTGCTTCACAAAGATTAGCGGAACTGATTATGATCAAAAGGTTCAGTTATTCTGTGGCCACCTGTTTTAGTTTGCTAAAAGCTGCTGAGAGCAATGTATCAGAAATGGATTGGCCTTTACAATGGGAATTTATTAGGAAAGAAACTTACAGTTCTGAGGCCATGAAAGTGTCCAGATCAAGACATTGCCAGGAGATCTTTTTCCCTGAGCTGCACCTGTGGGTAATCAGGCACAGACAGGGCACAATCAATGGCAGCATCAGCTTGTCTCTCCCTTCTCCTCCTGGCCTCTTTGCTAGTTCCAGTCTGAGCTGCTCTGTGTGTGGCTTTTTTCTCTCCTTGATTGATTGATTCCAACTTCTGAAGTCTTCCTTGTCTCTGCAACTTTTTCCCGTATCTGTGGCTATTCATTCCTCCATTTATAAAGGACTCCAGTAAGAGGATTAAGATCCACTCTGGGTCACATAATCTAATGAAAGGCCCCTAACTGAAGTAATTTAACCAAAAGATCCCACCTACAATAGGTTTACATGCACAGGAATGGATTAGGTTTAAGAACAGTGTTTTCTGGGGTCCACAAAAGGCTCAAACTGCCACACCAACTAAGACAATCCCACAAAAGCTAAAGCCTGGTAGAGTCCTGTAGTTCCTTTAGTTCCAAATGACCAAGTATTATAATCCCATACATTCCGTCCTGCACAAAGATTGGATATTCTATATCCTCCTGGCCACAGAACGTACTATTTCTGAATAATGATCCAAAGGAAATGTATGCATTTCCATACTACTCAGAGGGGTAAACAATGGATTTACTCATATTAATGCCTGTGAGGAGTTTGTTCTTGGGGGAAAGGGGATATGAAACAGGGTCAGATACTCGGCCAGTCCATCAGGCACACAAATGAAATTAGACAGACAGAATATTATCACAATCCTAAGAAAGCAGTAAAACTTGAAGAACAGCTTTTAGTTTTCACTACAGAAAATTCTGGCCCAAAACTGACCTCATTCAGTCAAGGTCTGTTTGAGCAAAAGCAGGAATATAGAGCCTTTCCTGTGTCCTCTCATTGGGGTGAAAACCAAAATGCCAAGAAGTGAGGCTTGATGTTCTTTGAAGTTCCTAAGTGCTTCATTTATAGCTTTCAGCTGGCGGAAAAGCCAATTGTGCTGAGGAAGAGGCACAAATAGGTCTCTTTTCCCCTCCAATCCATACAACATTCAAGGATGTTCTAAAATACAAATCTGATCATATCGCTACACTGCTTAAAATTCATGAAAGGTTTCCCATTGTTCTTAGGATGAGTATATTGTGCCCCCTCAGGACAAGAATGAGAGAATGAATATACTTTGGTTAATCACAGATTGTGGTCTATATAAATAACATGAATATTTTGAGTATTTGAATAAGGAAAAAAATCATGACCCAAAAGGGATTTCTTAGCTCTAAGCTGTATAAAAACTGCCCAAACACCTTAAAAGTCATCAATTTTTTCTGTATCACAGCAACAAATCACCGTTTTGCAAAGTGTATTGTTTTCCAGATAGTGAAACACATTGTTCCATGTGTTGTTACCCTGTTATTTATATAGGGGAGAGTAGAAGAATGAATGGCCTTAATAGTTAATAAATCAGCAGTCTGTTTAAATCAGGGGTTCTTAACCAGGGGTCCATGGATCATCTATCAATACATACATATATATATACAGACATACAAATAGATGATAGATAGATAGATAATGTTCTCACAATTTTTTACTATCTACAAGCTTTTTAAAAATTCTATGTTTGTTACTTTTTATAGCATCTTTTCATCTCTCTCTAGAGAAATTAATATAGTTTTTGAAAAGTTTCTCCCTGCAATTTGCCTCTTAGCTTTCTCTTCTCTTCTAACTTGGAGCGTTCTGCTTTTTCAAACTTTGGCATTTCTTATCTATTGTAGTCTCCTCTTGTCCTCTTTGTCATTGTCAGTTTATAGTTTTTATATTTACTTATTTTCACATATTAGCAATATATGACATATTTTATGATAAATAGTATTCATGTTTTAAGTTTATAGAGGTTGGAGGAGAACATCTAACAGAGTTGTCGATTCTACCTGAAGACAGGGTGAAGGTGCTATAAAAATGCCTCATAAAGAGGTTGACTCTTGGCTAAGTCTTGAAGATGAAAACGTATTTTCTGGACAGATAAGAGGCTGAAGAACATACCAAGGATATGGTAGAGCAAGAACAAAGGCATGAGTTGTGACATAGCAGTGTTTTCCATGGAACAGCACATGTGCAGGTAGTGGTTAAGTGTGAGAAGTAAGTCGCTGGAGTTAGTCAAGGTCAGGCTATGGCACTGCTCATACTTTTTTCTAAGGCACTGTGCAAATCACCATGGTTAATAAAAGATGAGTGAGACCCATTCCTTTAGGGGATTACAATCTAATAGGAGAGGAAAGATGTAAAATACATAACAAAGTTTCTGGGCATAATCATGTGTATTGAAATGTGTTGTCAATGGAAGAAGAGATTGTATCTGAGAGGAACAGTTTTATGAAGGCAAAACGTTTTCTAAAAGGTCTCAGACTTAGCTTAGGAGAGGTTTGGTGAGAACAAACTGAGGTAAAGGGAATAGACGGAGCACAAGCGTGATGGCTGGACACTGAAAGGATAACTGGAGAAAAGCAAGCCATCCAGTTTGGTTGGTGCACAGGGTAGGAGTGTAGAAGGCATTAAAGATACTCTGATGGTGTGTGCTGGGTCATGGAGTGGATTGCCTTGGGTGTCAGTCTGACCAGTCTGTGTTTAATTGCATAGGCCAAGAAGACGTTTACACAGAGTCAAATCTACTTAAAAATGACAACAAATGTCCCCAATGTACACTCATTTCTTTCTTCTTTATTTCCAGTTAAAGGTCTTCCTTCCACATAGAACATGAAGCATCCTCCAACTCTTAATTTCCTTCCCTACTTCTGTACATTCCCCTTCAACTTACTTTTCACACATTATTCAGGCAGCTTTAAAAAATGCAAATCAAATAATCTAATCTCCCTGTTTTTGTAATGGCTGACCACTGCACTTCGTATGAAATCCAACTTCCTTACCTGGCCTACAGGATTCTACAGGCTCTGGATCCTGACTGTATCTCAGACTTCATGCTCCAGTCAAATATCAAATTGACCACTTCTTCTGCTCCTTTAACATAACAAGCTCATACCCATTTCTGGGCCTTTGCACTTGCTGCCCACTTTACCTGGAATGCTCTTTTAGCAGCTCTTTGCATGGTTGGTTCCCTTGTAGCTTTTATGTATTGGATAAAACTTCATTTATGTCACCAAAGTGGCTTTCTCTGATCACCATTACTGAAACTATCACCAATCCCTACCCTTACCCCTCTCTCTTTTTACTGTTGCATTGCTCTATTTGTTTTCTTTGGTACACTTTTCTTAGTGTTTGAGTGTTAGTTATGCATTTTAATTGTTGCTTAATTAACTATTTCTCAGCCCATTAGAAATTAGATTTCAAGAAGTCAGTGACCTTGTCTTTCATATTCTCTGCTGTATTCCCAGTGTCTTGCATTGTGCCAAGTAAACTAGGTACTCAATAAATATTTGTGGAATGGAAGAATTAATGGATGTGTAAAATATTTGAAATGCCTCTCCTCATCCTCATTAAGATTAAGTCCCTGAAATTGAACGGATCCATAAGAACCTCTTTCTCTAACCAAATCATTTCTTTCATTGTCTTTATTCTATATTCTTCCTTATTTCTATAGTCTGTTTTACTATAAGTTCCATGAAAGAAGAGAACAGGTCTCTCTCTTTAAACATTTTATCTTGGTGTCTTAATTATAGTAGATGTTCAATAAATATTTTAATGTGACTGCACAATGAAGAAAGGTAAAGAAATATAAGAAAATATGAGTTAAATGGTGGGACTATCTCTTGTATGGAAGTCAGGACACTTGCTTCTCATCCGTTCATAAAACATTAAATATATATTATTGTTGTCGTTGTTGTTGTTACTCCTTGTCCTGACTCTGTTAATAAGGATAACTTTGACCTTGGGTATATTATTTATATTTTTGAATCTTCATATTTTTATCTGCAGTACAGAAGTAGTGTTGCTTAAAGTGTGGCCTATGGAACAACTGTATCGGAATTCCCTGGGATACTCATTAAAAATGTATTTTCTTGGTCTCTACCTGAATTTCCACCTACCCAGCATCTCTAAGAGTGGGAACTAAATTTTTAACAAGGTCTTTTAATGATTCCTATGCAGACTAAAGACCGAGAAGCACTGGTGAGGGGTTGTATTAAATGATCTATTCTATGATTCTGAATTCTCTTATGTAGCTGAAATAGTGCTCATTGGCTATCTGGTGAGAGAGAGAGCTGTATTCTTTATTTATTGCTCATGTAGACTGCTGTTGCAGGAGGTTTCCTAGTAATTCTTGTCAGCTGCTAAGCAATGTGCTATTACTTTTGAGCAATGGACTATTCTTTGCATTACATTGTATTAAATTACGTTATTTCTCATGTTTTGTGTCTCAGGGAAAAATAAAACTATGGTATGGTAATTTCTCTTAGGAAATTTTTCTGTTTATATAGATCACATAGTTCATGAGTCAGATTCTTCGAACATAACTTTTCGGGAGTCACCCACACATTATGGGAAGCTGTACTAATTTCTTTTAACTAGCTGTCTACTTTGGTGCACTGATGCTGTTTATTCTGCATCACGATGATAACAAAGGTGTGCAGGAATTCATTGGGCAGTGAGGACCATTGAAGACCAAATAGGAACAAAAAGTGACTCTATTGAGGCAAAAATGCGGTAGAAAAAAATGATTGCAACCCTCCCCCCTCAAATGAATCATTTTCCTGACTCTGGAAACTTTAGAAAAAGTCTCAGGGAGAATGTAAACTGTATGGGCAATAGATGCCAACAGTGTTTTCCTAGAGGGAGGGGAGTGAAGAGACTGCAGTCTGAATAGTGGCTCAGGCGCAGGAGTGGGGTAGACATGGGCTCGGAAGAAGAAATAATCTTTTGCTGGAGGCCCAGCTCAAAGGGAATTAATTTCTGCCTGCTTCCAATATTCACCATGTTTAACAGAGTTCTAGAAAATGCTAATAGGTTGAAGATGGAAGCAAAGTTACCTCTAAGAATTTATATGGACATTCAAGGAAAGGGCGACTCTAACAGGGATTTGGTATGAGAGGAGTGGGTTTTTAGATGGCGACTACCCAGGGATTTAATGTCGATTTGCAGTCTACCCACTTAATATTTGACACACACACATGTGTATAATAGTTTCTATTAAATAAACCTCTCATTATAACTTGACTGATAATTCTTGTCTTGTGTTTCACGTATGCCCAGGAGTGGTAGGGATCACTCAACAATAGTTCTAAAAATTGCTTACATTGGGAAATTCATCAATACCTGCATTTATGAATAAACTAAATAATTATTACCAAGAATAACAACAATGTCACTTAATGTTGGTGCAACAAGTTTATCATTCATAAAGCATTTTTAATTTACTTTGGCAATCTTCAGTGCTTAGCATCAACTCACTTAATCCTCACCACAATCTGGTAAGGTAGATATTATCTGCCAACACTTAAAGAGGTATAATAGATTTGCCAAAAGTAAAAATGCTTGTTAATGGTTTGGATGGCTGCTTTAGTAAGAGAAATGGTTATAATTCACCTTTGCATCAGGGAAGTGCACACTTAGCCTCCCTCATGGTTTGAAGATCTGGGAGTTATAGGTTCTTGGAGTGTTGGAGGGTAGCTGGAACATTCCCTTTTGATCTTTAGGTCCCATCTTAAAAAGTCTAGTGTGGAAACCCTAAAGGAGAAACAAGATGTAGGAAAAGTGTGGCAACTCTGAGCCTGTAAGTTAGCTCACACGCAAGTCCATCAGTATCCAAAATTCTGCCAGAGCCTGGAATCTCCCCTTTCAGTGAACAAACAATTGTAGTGAGCATTGTGCCAATGCAATACCACTCTGCAGTAAGTTTCTGGATGACTTCTGCCCCTTGGTAACACAACCTGCTAATTTTCCAGTCTATATGACACTTAGCACCGAAGTCCCCTGGATACTCATGAGCCCAAGGGGATCACAAGATGGTTAATGGGAAAGTTGGGGCAGGAGTTTGATTCTGACTTGGTGCTCTCATGTGCTAAGCACAGAGCATGAGTATCCATGCTCTGGCATGAAAATGGAACACAGGGTGAACTCATGACAGGAAATGGATGAATGAGCTTCATTGCTGCATGAAAAATGATTGGAAGATATATTTTCAGCAACCAGTAAAGGGGATTGAGTAAGGACGAATAAAAATGGAACTGCCACATCAAGGGAGAGGCTAAGTAGTTAATTTGGAAAGTAACAGTTTTACAGTATTTATTACTTTCAATTTCTAGAAAAATTAAGCTACTAACTGAACACTAGACAGCAAATCACGGGAGCCAGGAGCCACAAGAATCCTTAGCACAGAGGTCTTCCCTAGTTTCTTCTCTGTCTCCGAAGATGAGTGGTTCATCCCTGGGCAAAATCACATGTAGTCACCTAGTCTGACCAGTCCAAGCAGAGAAGCTCCAGACTGCTCTCTGTCTTCACCCATTTAGGAAGACATGCCAATGAATTATACATATACACTAATTTTTCCATTGAAAGCCCCATCTTCCCTTGTGCACATCCAAGAGTAGAGGATAAAGACCTACAATTGCACAGTAGTATAGAAATATATGCACTGTAAAAAAGCATCTTCTCTTTCCAATGTGCTATAGTTCATCTAGATGAAAAAACAGAGCTCCAGAAAGTCATATATTCTTACACCCTACTTCCCACTTGGAAATCTAATAACCTTTGGTATGGTGAATCTGGGTCCTTTGGCAATGACTGGGTATGACTTATGGAGCTTAGACTTCCAAGCATAGCAACACCCAGCAGGAGCAGATGGACTTCTAAGCAACCAGACAATGATTTCCTAATGTAAATACTGGGACCTGGATCCAAGCATGTTTCATTTCTTAGCCTCCCATTGGTGCAGAGATTGATGCATAAAACATGAGGTTCTCCAAGATAACGTAGGCAGGCAGCCTATTTACAGCAAGTGTCACCGTCTCTCTCTACTTGGGAAGTGAAGACCAAAGAGAAGCTTGGTTACACCCAACAATGATCCACATGGAAGGATGGAAATTTGAAGTATGCAAGCCTCAAGTAGACACCACAGAGGATTAATTAAAAGCATAAGCTATGGCTTCCTTTACCTTTCCTTGTAGTATGACTAATGGATAGACTTTATATATTCTTATATTTAAATGTGATAGTGCTTATGAAAGCACATAGGAAAGAGCCTGGCCTACAAGCACTGCTATAATCACAATTGCATCTAGTAAAATCTGGTATGGTTAGCACTGCCATTATAATTATACTTATAATAATAATAATTATTATTACAATCACTATTGCACTTGCTAGGTTTTTTGAATAAGAAAAAGCCAGAAAAATGATGACACATCCAAGGCTACAAGAAACTGAATCTTTAAAAATCATTTCTTAAAACACCAATACCTATGTTATTGCTCTTTAAAGAAGAGCTTTGGCAATGTTATAGTTTCCTGATAAAGGCTCATTCAATGATGGGTTTCTGAAATTGTGGCAGCCTGTTGTAATAAATATTTTTAGGCAGATAAATCCTTCCCAATATCCCTCCAATCCTGTGAAGTAGTGGTCTCTCTCTTTTGCACTGGTTATTATCATCTTTATGCCCTGAGATCCACTCTACTAAGCCCTGTAAAGGGATCATGAGAAGGTCATGAAGGACCTGATGCTTTGTGTGGAGTGGTTGATAATACGTGCTTGTAAAACTGCAAGTGTGCTGGGAGGCAGTGCAGGGCAGGGTCAGACTTAGGCTCTGGGCCCCAAGATTTGCTATGAATTAGGAGCTGATTGACCTTGACAGGCTATGGAGGAACTCAGATTTGGTGTGCTCCTATGTAAAATGGGGATAATAATACCAACTTTTCAGAGATGTTGAGAAAATAAAACAAGTTAACATAGGCAACATCCTTGGGTGAAGCAGGAACTCAGCAATGATTTATTTTCTTTCTCCTCTTGTTGCTTATCATCTGCCCTCCTAATTATGCCCCAATACAATATCTCCAACTCCTACTTCCCTGCTCTCCATACTATTCAATGACCAACTCACAAATGTCCTTCTACTTAAATTTTAAAATATTGAAAGGGCTAGTAATGAACAATTTCTACTTCTAATTAGAGATCTGGATAAAAAATAGAAAAACGTTCTGCAACATGTTTTCATTAATGTATATGAAGAAAATCTGCCCTCTCAGAGATATGGAATTGGAAAAGGGAGTAGCATTTTAACAACCTTTTCAGATAATTGTGGATACTCTTCTTTGATACTGCACTAAAACTTGACAAGTGGTAGTTTCTCATGGTTAGTTGTTTAATATGAAACCGTATCAATGAACTTTTATCTTCTACATTTAAATCCATTGACATATCTATCTTACATATTAAATGGATCTTTTAAACATGCATGACTTTGTAACATCATTCATTGGTCATTTGGATAATATTGGTCCACTAATTTATGCAAGTCTTCCTCAAATATTAATATAAAAATATCACAAAAATCACTTTTGATGTCACCAAAAATCCTATAGGAAGTATTTAGGTATTTGGAAAGTGTCAAGATCATGGTGGTAGAAACAAATTTTCCAGAATTATAATTTCCTTTTAAAGCTCAAATTTTATCGTTGTCAACAAAGAGTTGCTTTGAGAATTTTTTTTGAAGTGGCAAGTCCACTTCAATTTTTTCTGAGAAAATGTCTGCCAAATATCCAAGCCTGAATAACCTTATTTGTCTGTTAACCATTTTAGTTTCCCAAGAAAAAATGATATACCATAAAAGGCAGTTAGTTCAGCTTGCAACTCAAACAATTGCACTTTTTTTTCTTGAGACGGCCATCATACTTTGTGTGCATCAGAAATTCATTATGCATACTTCCCTTTCTGCCACATAGACTATTACAAAGAGGTGGACTCAAAGATCAGTTTTTAGTAAATTAACAATATGGAATCAGCAGGATATTCTTGGCTTAAGTGGTATTCTTTTTTTTTTACTGCAAGTGCATGGCAATGAAGAATACCATGAGGCAGTATTGTGCCTCTGCCTTAATTAGTGCTAAGATGCAATAGTTTTATTGATCATTGCTTTCACACCATCAGGGCAAATGGCAGTTGTAAGAGGAGCAGATGACCAAATTATCTACATCTCAGGAAAGTAGTCATTTCATCAACCATGAAAGAAGCTAGGTCCTCAGAGCAATGCCACTGAGACCTCTTAGACCATTGTACGAGAGAACGTGCTTTATGCTGTAACTATAAGAATACCTATCTAAAAGACTCTTAAATAATAGGGATTTATTAATCTCACATAACAAGAATTCTAGAAGTGTTTCCAGGGATAGTTCATCTGTTCAATGATGTCATTGAATTCTCTTTCCCTCTTCTTGATTTTCATATCTTCAGCATTTCAATGATGCCTTTCCTCATGTCACTAAATGGTTAGAGCACTCAGGCTCAAGATATGAAAAGTTAACAGTCAAAGAATATGAAAGTACAACAGGACATCATATGGTCACACACGCTCATTTACTAGTGAGGCAACTATGTTTAAGAGACTTTCATGAGTCACACATCAAGTTAGACAGGAATATGACTGAGTCTTTCCAAACAATCACAAAATGGGTTGGGTACAGTTTAGGCAATTCATTTATTAATCTTAAGGAGAGAAGAGGGCTATGTGATACACCATAGAAGCTATTCTCTTCTGGAGATGACCTCTCTGCTAGAGTTGCTGCTTCCTGAGCTTTGGTCATTGGCTGCTCTGGATTTTAGGAACCATAAAGATGACTTCTTGGCTTATACTTAAGTTATAGAAATTCATCATGAGTCCCCCTTAATATATTTGCTCCCCAGGACTCCTTGGGAACACTTGTAAAGCAAGAATACCTTCTGTACCTTCTGTGACATGTAAGGCTGGCAAATTATAGAGGTATTGGTGCTGAAAATAAGATGCTTGCATTTTTTTGTAGTTTTTTTCCCTCTTTGTCCCCATGTACTTTTCCCCTGCTTTCTCGTTGATATTAGATGGAGCTGGCAGACATTAGTAGGCATCTTAGAAATAATATGATATTGAAATATTTTGATTGGAAGAAGGAAAGAATTATTTTTAAATGTTTTATCTCACCTTAAAAAAAATTCTTCTGTAGTCTTTTGGTGGGTATATCTGAGGATATGTATTGGAGCCTGTGTATGTCTCTCATTCAAGGGGTGCCTTTGACTCTGGAAGGCAAAGGGAGGCCAACATGGGACTCCAAGGACTAGAGGAAAGAAGCTGGCTCCTTATGGACTTGTTCCAGGCTCTGCATCTTAAGAAAGAGAAATAAAAGCAGCTTTTTATATGTTTTATATGTGGGGATGACAACCTTGCTATCTTTGAGGGATTCATAATAACAACCTTGAACTTAGTGTTGAGAAGGACTGAGAGGCCTGGGCTTGTCTGGAGACAATGTTGGTGAGGATGAGAGCAAGTAGATCTCTCTACATTGCTGGTGGGGGTATAATTGGCACAATCACATTGGAATCCAGTTCAGCCTTATCTAGTAAAGTAGAATTGTAGATCCTCTTTTCTGGCAAGTCTACTCTTAGCAGTCTACCCCAGGAAAAACTCTGGCAATGGGCACCAAAGGATCCATATAAAAACATCCATAAGAAGATTGTTTATAATAGCTCCAAGCTGGAAGCAACCTAAATGTCCATCAAGAACAGAATGGTTGCATAACTTGTGGTTCATTCATATGGTGGATTAGTATACGATGGTGGCTATAAAGAAACTACAGCTTCATGCATATCAAGTCTTTTCACAAACACTATTGGGCAAGAGAAGAACATTTCAAAAGAAAATATGCAATATATTTTAATCTGTATAAAGGTCAAAAACAGGCAATATTCCTTGATTGTTTCAGAATGTACATGAAGGGATAAAATTACAAAGAAAAAAAAGAAAGCAATTATCACAAAAATCAGCACAGTGGTTTAATCTGCAGGCGATGAAACTTGGCACAGGATCAAGGAGGAGCTTCTAAGGTACCATTAATGATCAATTCATAACCTGGTTGGAGTATAAACTGGTTATTATTCTCTACTATCATTTAAATTACTATATATTATATGAACTTATTTCTATATATGACATATTTCAAAATTTAAAAAAATAGTGAAATCTACTATGGGTTTAGGTACAGGAAATGGTGTCTCATGTGCCATGAAGAGGTTAACACTTCAATGTAGACATTTCTATTTCATCAAGGTAAAAATGCAGCAGAATTTTGGTGAAGAAGGCGTATTCAATCATAAATACAATTATGTTCAAGTGTTCCCTGTGATCTATTCCTAAGGTAATCCAATCTTGGTTATAGGTAGCACTGAGTATACCAGGGTCAAAAGAGAGAACATGCTACAATATTTAAGGACGAGCAAAGATAATTTACAGGTGTAAAGGAAGAAGTATATTTAGTGTTGATGATGGGATGGAGCATACTTAACACTATTGCAGATATATTAAATAGATTATTTTTCCAATTGACATTGCTGAAGTAGCAATGTCATTGTAATGTCATTCAGGATAATTGCCAAGTCCCAAAAATGCCCCCATATTATACCTGTTTTTCACTCTCCCTCCCTTCAGAACCTTCAGTAGCCACTGCCTCCATTGATAAAATTTCTACCATTGCTAGAATCAAAATAAGTCTATACTAGAATACCAGTCAGTCTACTTTTGTCCATTGTTCATTCCCCAATCCTGAGGATTCTGGATTGTGATGCCCACTCCACCTCTAATTGAGAGGAGGCTTAGATCCCATGGGGCAGATGTATGGGACTATCATGCTTACAGTTTTGCAGACTCTCTCTGTTCCTTGGGATGGTTGTTGTCCATCATCATCTCCTTATTAGTTGTCCTGGGTGAGTCCAATGAACTGGAGAGTAAGTGTTGCAACTCTGCTGAGATTCAGGGCCCAGCTGGCACACGAACAGCTCAAAGTTTTAAGTCTCCTGGACACATACCTATCAACTCTAGTACTAACTATAGGTTTAAATAGAAGGGGCAGAAGAGCCATGTGTAGGGAAATGACAACTGAGTCCAACTCTGTCACACTGAGAATCATAGATTCCAAAGTAGGGTCCATTGGCAGAACACCAAACTCCTGAGCTGTCTCCCCTGCCTATAGTGTCTGGATGTCTCCAAAGCCCTCAGGAGCTCTGCTATTTGAGGCAATATTTATTTTTTTCAGTCAATGAGATTCTGCTATGACGTGCATAAGCATAACCTCTGGAATGACCTCCTGACTTACTTTGAAGTCTCTTAGCCATATAAACTCATTTGTCTTTACCCTTTACCCCTTTTGGTCAAGGTCTTTTTCCAGTTGCATTGCTAGTTGGTGTTTGTAGTAATCCCTCGGTGCCAGGGAGGCTCATCCCTGGGAGTCATATCCCACACTGGGGGGAAGGTAATGCATTTATATGCTGAGTTTGGCTTAAAGACAGGCATATTTGAGCAATAGGGAGGCTCTCAGGAGGTAACTCTTAGGCACCATATAATACTAGGCTAAGTTTCAATTTGAAAAGTAAAGGTTCATAAGTATAGTCATCAATATCAAGGGCCCATCAGTGGTCCATTCTCCTTCACTAGTCACTGCCACTGTACCCAGGGGATTCTTGCTGTCCCATTAGAGAATGTGGCAGAGCTCCCCAGGATGGGAATTCGATATTCTTTTGGTTATTGTGTGAATCTCCATGCACCTTCACAATGCCCCACGAACACTTGAACACATTTATATGCCTTATAGGTATGTCTCAGGTGAAACTCCTTGTTCGCCTCCCCCATCACTGACACCCTGCACCAATGATCCTCTCCTGCCACAGTTGTAACCTTTCAGTGATCCAAAACTTCTTCAAAAATGAAGCCAACAACATAACCAAATACAATTAATAAGAAAATGAAATAATAATGATAGTTTTTAAAATTACAAACAAAATACAAAACATTTGAAAAACTTGGAAAAACAAAATATAAAATTAAAAGAAATTTTGACAGTATCTTTCGTCACTGTAAGGTCTGTCTTGTGTGTACAGTGACATTGTCTTCTGCGTATTCCCCCAGTGTCTTATTTTTTTCATATTGTCTTCAAAGAGGCTTTAGGTTACAGAAAAGTGATGTACAGAACATAGGGGATTCCCATATACCCAACATCCTCCGCCCTTTCCCCTTTCCCCTATTAGTAACATTTTGCTTGTAGATGGTACTTTTGTTACAATAGATGGACAAATATTGAAACATTGCTACTAACCATGGTCAGTGATTTCCATTATGGTTTACATTTTGGACTATATACTTTTGTGAATTTTGATGAAATTTCACAAGGCCTGTATCACTGCAAGATCATGTAGAACAATTCCATTGCCCCCAAAATGAATTTTCAACCAGAATTTACCAGGATAATTAATCAAGAGTTTTCCAGCAACTCAACTGAGAATTTAAAGAGTGCCCAATCTCTTTTCTCCTACACTTTTCTGTAGGGAAGGAGAATATGAAAAAATCTTCCCTGTTTGGTAGAAGGAGCCAAGGAGTAAAAAGATTTCCCAGCCACTAGCCACTTGCCTCATTTGCTTTGTCACTTCTTCCCAGTAACCAAATGTCTAAGATCCTCCTCTAGAAGGTTTTACATTTTGTCTCCATTTTCTAGCTGAATAGGCTAGATGGGTAGGGGTTTCTGGATAGCTCAGAGAATGAGAAATGTCCACATAATCTCTATTTTGAAACCTGAGACAATTCTGATGTGTTTCCTTTACAGATAACATTGTATCCTTAAAGAAGCTGTTTCCCGCTTTTTTTTTTTTTTTTCCCTCCAAAGAAGAGCTTTTAATACTGCTATTTGATTTAGGGGAAGGAGAGTACTACTACTAAAAAAGTGACAAGATTTGATATACAAGAGAATACAGCAACCAAGAATCAATTCAATATAATGAACATTGAACACATACTACATACTAGACCCCAGCCTGAGTAAACACAGGCCTAACCTTTAAAGGGCTCATTGTGTAGCTAGAAAGACTAATGCACTAAGTGCTTTTCCAGCAGATTAATCAATACACTTTGGGGGAAATGATTATTTCTGTAGTATTTGGAGGAGGATGAAGGAGGTATAATATAGGAGTTAGAAAAGGTTTCACAGAGGAGGTGACATATGCTGTAGACCTCAAAGTAAATGTTCTTGGGGTGGGTATTATGTGTTTTCTAGATAAATATCTTGCATGGAGTCACGGATGTACCTTTTTGGCTAATAGAGGAACATTGGTCTTCCTAGAATGTAGATTTTACAAGCATTATTATTGTTGTTAATAATAATAACTATCATCAATTATATCAAGTAACAGACTTGATATTAAATCCCCTAAAATATTTAGTCTTTTCAACCACTCTGCAAGCTGGTATTGTTACTCCCATTTTACAGATGAGGCAACAAACTTGGGGAGGTTAAATGACTTGCTCAGGATCATATTACCAGTTAGCTGTAGAGAAGGAAGTCCAGCATAAGGATGGGATTATGAGAATGAGACAGATTATAAAAATTAGGGGAAAAAAACAAAACCTTTAGGGAAGGATAGAGGATTTACTGGAGAAGAATAAAATAACTTCCATGCAAGTCTGCTGCATTTTATTTGTGTGAAGCAATTGGCTAAGGAGCTTCGCAGCAGATACCTACATGTAAGCAACTCCCTTAATCATAAAACAGCATGTACTTTTTGGATCCTGAATTTCCCACTCAGACTAGAAAAGACCCCCTCACCCCATTCCAGGTTAAAATTCAAGCCAGTTCAATATTTTCTGTAACCCAATTATTTTAGTTAGCCAAAGGGCTGCCAATGCAGAATACCAGAAGTGTGTTGGCTTCCCCACTGCCCCCACTTCCCACTAAAGTCCTTTATTTTTTTTTAAACCTTTTATTTTTATTTTTAAAAGATGTTTAGGTAACATACATGTTACATAAAAAATACAGGTTATTCCCATATGCCCCACTCCCTACCCCTCCCATGTTGGCTTTTATAAAGAGTATTTATTTGGGTTAAAATCTTACAGTTCCCAGGCCATGGAAAGATGTCTCATCAGAGATGCTTTCTCAGCAAAGTCAGCAACTGTTGATCCTGGTGTGTTGCCACCTGGTGAAGCAAGATGGCCGCCCATCTCTGCCAAGGTTTCAGCCTTCCCATCCAGGCTCACCCTTTCCTGTTGAGCTGCTCCATGGGCCCAGCCTCTTAGGGCTTTGCACGTAAGCGATTCTCTCTCTTACCTGGCAGGATCAAACACGTCGGCTTCCTTTTCCTGTGCCTGAGTGTGTCTCTCTCTCTGTGTTTCTGTTTATATCATACCCAGCAAGGGGACAGAGATTCAACCTGAGTCTCACCTCACTGATATAGTCCAATCAAAAGCCCTAAAGCATTCTTATCAAGTAATTCAATCAAAAGCCCCTCACCCAAATTTAATGCAAAGGGTATAACACTCAGAGAAACAGATTAGTTTACAAGCATAATATTTCTCTTTTTTGGATTCATAAAGTAATTTCAAACTGCCACACCAATCTTATTACTAAAATATTCCCACTTATCCCTTCATGGGCCAGGCTTGGAGCATGGAGCTGCTTGGGGAACAGAATGATGTGGTTAAAGAAGGACGTGGATTGCCCTCTCCAAACACCTCCCCTATCCCTACCCCACCTCCATTAATGATGGAAGGAAGAAACAGACTTTCTCTTTCCAATAGCCCAGATGGTGGCAATTTCAAGTTCACTGTCCCCTTTTAGTGGGCTGCTGCTGCTTTTTTGGTCTAATCCTAACTGGCCATAAGTTCCCCCATCCAGCCCATGCCTGAATCCTGTGTTCTTGAGTGCTGTGCACCTGAGATTCTCCAACGGGCTCCTGGAGGTGAAGGCATCTTACTGTGCCGTGCCAGTCCTCATTGCCCCAGTGGTGAATCTTTTCCAGAACCTCTTTCTTTGGTGGGAGGCCCTAGTGGGGGAAGCCAGCCATTTTGCGCAGCATCCACTTGGCCCACAATTGGCTTCAGTGTTCTTCCCAAATCCTGTGGTAGGAATGCAGGCTGTTCCTGGGATTCCTTCTCAGCTTTCCCATGGGTGTTAGTTTCTTTAACTGCTCAAAAGAATACATGCAATGGTTTGGCTTAACAAAGGGAAGTTATTAGCTCACAGTTTTGAGGCTAAGAAAAAGTCCAAATCAAGGCATCATCAAGGTGATGCTTTCGTCCCAAAGACTGGCATTCTGTGGCTGGCTGCCTGTTATTCTTGGTCCTGGACTCTTTTGTCACATGGCAATGCACATGGTGGCCTTTCCTGGCCTCTCCCTTCTCCTCCAGGCTCCATTGACCTTCAACTTCTCACTTCCCGTGGCTTTCTCTCTATCCATCTGAAATTCATTCCACTAATAAAGGACTCCGCTAATAAGATAAAGACCCATGCTGATTGCGGTGGGCCCCACTTTAACTGAAGTAACTTCATGAAAAGATCCTACTTATGATGGTTTCACACTCACAGGAATGGATTAAGTTTAAGAACATGTTTTTCTGGCCTTCATACAGCTCCAAACTACCACACCATCTGTCTCCTAGCCCCTTTCCTATGCCAGCAGCCTCAGATAGCCAGGTGCCCTGCAGGTTCAGTGACTCAACAATCTTCAGCCCAGTGACCTCCGACCTCACCTAGCAGGGGGAAGGTTCAGGCACAGTCTTTGAAGAAGAAAGGGGAACCAAATTCAATGTACATCCTTCTTCCATGAGGAAAGAAAGCTGAAGGGATAGTTATTGCTTCATGAACTCAGCTGGGAGGCACTCTCCTACTTGCAGGCTTCTTTATATAGACCAGGTCAGGTGGGATTTTCAGAGCTGATTTTTCTGAAATAAACGCTTTTAGCAAGCTCTGTGGTGACATAGCAGGCATAATCTCAGCAGTTGTGCCTCTGAATATAGAGGGTGAGACATTCAGTGCCTTTTGTTCCCAGCTGAGGCCTGTCTCCCCGTGTGGTTCTCACACCATCCAATTAGAAATCAGGTGGAGGGTTGTAGCCATACAGTCTCTCTGTGGAAACAGGAAGAGCTTCTTTGGCTGATATGTCACTTAATTATCTTACATTTGTATTCTGTTTCAGACTTTCAAAGCACTTTCCACATTATCTGAGGGGCAGGCAGGGTAAGCATTCTTTTAGTCATTTTGCAAGTAAGGGCAATAAGCCACCCAGAGATATTAAGTAACTTTTTCAAAAACACACAGATATAGGACAGCCCAGCTAGGACTAAGTCCCCTCAATCCCTGCTCTGCAGTGCTACCTCAGTACCTTCACCCCCTATGGGAAGGGGAGGAGAGGAGGAGAAAAGAGGCTGGGTGGGCACGCTGGCACTCATTATATGGAGGCTACTGGGTAGCACTGATAGAGAAAATTAAAATTAGCAAAGGATTATTTTGTAAAAATGAACTTATGTGTGCAAGATTAGAAATTGTGTTTTAAACATGTTTGGTAATATGGCACTTAAAGAAAATAATTTTATTTCCGTTAAATTGTTTTGTTTTATTTTAAAAATATGTTGTAATGTTAAACCTCTTTAAGAAGCTTTGATATCAAAAACCTTCATAAGAACCAAGTTGTAAAAAGCTAAGTCCCAGGAAACATCATTACTTGCTTTTCAGAGTAAAATGCTCATATTTGCTGGGGGAGGGATGTTTCCTTTTTTGCTGTGAATTCGTTCATTCATACATGTATTCATTTCTCAGTGGGCATTACTATGTGTAAAGCACTGCGTTGTGCCTCTCTTGCAAAGAGTTTATGTCAAGGTAGAGCTACCTCAGGTACAGAAAATTTCTATCACTGGAAAAGTGATTGCCATGAAAAAAAAAAACAACACAAAGCTGTAGAGGTCTTTTAAATCAGGTTATGAAGCAATGCTAGCATTGGAATTTTTAGGTTGATTTCTGTTATTTCAAAACAGTTCAGTAATTTCCTAGAAAGACAGATACAATTGTTATAAATATTGTTTTTCCCTGATTCAGACTCAGCAAGCCATTTCTGATCATAATTCTCCATCTTTTTAACCTAAGTCTGTATTCACCTAGAGTCTTTTTGTAAACAAAGAGTATGTCAGCAACCAAGGGTGGGTGCAGAAAATCCTGTATCTGTATGCTCCCCTATACCAGAATGCCTAACGGGTCAAGGGCAAAGGGCACATGGCCTCTTATCCAGACTGAAGTCACTCACTCGGCTTTCCACTGCTGTGTTTGCTCACTCTTTCATTCCATACTCAAGATCTTACCTTCTCACACTGCTTTCCTTAGCCCACTTGCCTGGATTGGCACCTCTGAGCTCTCCAATCACATCCTGGAAGGGAGCTTCCAAGATCCACCTTGACATAACTAGAGCCGGAAAGAATATTGCAACTGAGGATTTTTCTTGTGATATTGAAAGTACAGAATGCTCATGGAGAAGGAAATCTAGAGTTGAACAGGAGAACAAAAGTGACACTACATATCATCAAAGTAGAGAAGCTAATTTAAAAGTCTACACAGAAGTGTTTAAATTTATGGTCTCCTGAGACATCCCAGAGCCTATGAGGCTCTAGAAATCAAGTTCAAGTAAATGCCAAAGATTGGAAGGTCGATACTATTTAAGGTTAGCAAATAGCATATGCCTGTCTGGCTAGTTGTATTTCTTTCAGTTTTGCTCTGTTTTGCATTTTATCTCTTAGGGAAAGCAGAACAAAAAAAAAAAAGCTAATTTTTTATTGTTTTTGTTATTTAAAATGGCAGCAGACTAAAACATATTTTGATACCAATTTCTCCTTATACTTGGATTACATAATTCTTAAAATGTACAATTTTTATCAGAACACCAGAAGATGAGATACTCATTTTTAAGAAGAATTGACTCTTTTACAAACCCTTTTTTTAATTGATATATTTTTGAATTTCAAATTGAAATGCAGTGGATAGAACATAGCCATTATGCAAATAATATATGATTAATAGTGAGAGAAATTACTAGCTTTAATTAATTATGACATTGATTTTTATTTCATGAGGATGAAAATTTATCAAGCCTTATTAATGTAATGTTTCAGTTTTTACTATGGGGATTAATTGCCTTCATCAATGTAAGACTTGGAATTTATCAGTGAAATGATTTTTGTGATTTTTATTAAACCCAGTTTGCCCTCCCTTTTAGCTAGTCAGTCACTGCATGCTGCCTTGTGAAAATTAAGGGAGACTCTTTCAACAAATATTTTTGAATGTCTATTATGGCACTATTCTAAGAGCTGGGGATACGACAGTGAACAAAACAGACAAAATCCCTGTCTTCATGGAGTTTATAGTCTAGGGGAGAGAGAGACTAAGCAAAATAAATAAGGACATTTTATGGCTCAATGAAAGAGCATACAGAGGAAAACAGAGCAGGTGAGAGGGAGACCAGGGAGAGGTGCAATTTTAGATGGGATGGCTGGGGAAGGCCTCACTGAGAAGGCCAGCAAGGATTTGAAGGAAGTAAGGGAATGAGTCTCTGGGGGACTCTAAGCAGAAGGAGCACCAAATGCAAAGCACTGCCTTCCTGGTGCACTTTACAGAATGGCCAGGAGTCCCAGTGATTGGAGTGAGAGAGCGAGAGTAGTCGAACATGAGGGAGGGGTAGAAGCTCTTCCAGTGCCTAGAAAACCACTGCAAAGACCTCAACTTTTGCTTCATAGGTGACTGGAAGCCATCAGAGAGCTCTGAGCAGAGCAGCAGCATGATATGGCTCATACATGCTGAGTCTCTCTGGTGGTGAGTGGGTGCCCGGGAAGTGAGGATGTCACCAGCTAGCAGAGTTTAGCACAGCGCCTGACACACAGTGAGTGCCTGTCCGATGGCAGAGCTCTGGTTGTTTTGCTGTTTCTGCCACAGCCAGTGCAGCATCTAAGGCTGGGTGGAGATCCCCTGCTTCCATGTCACCTCAAGAGTTCCCGCTGGAGGAGGAGAAGGTGGAGAAAGCAAATGGGCAAGTGGAGACCCACCACTTTATCTGGCCTCCTCCCTGTGCTGTCTGTTGGGGCTGGTCTCACCCTATCGCTGTTCATAATTAGATAAGTAACTCTGGAACTACTCTCACTTCAGTTGAATAGAGACCATCTTGAAATGAATGTAAATGAATCTGAGGTGAAGATTTTTGTGTTGCCTCCTCCTCACCAAACTATATCATACCCTCAGTGGCTGCCTTTCAGTTGATTGAACATGACAACTTTTTTCCTACCCCAGGGCCTTAACCCAAGCTCTTCCTTCTCCCTGAAATGCTCTTCCTGCCGCATCTGCCTGACTCTTCTTGTGCCTCATTCCTCTTCTGTACCTCCCCCAACACCTTAAGTAGGTTTATTCTATTTTCTATCACTTCTCCCTCTTTCTCTTCCTCAATAGGCTATGTCACAATTTGCAAAAGCTGCTTATTGGTTTTATTGTTAAATTATTTAGTTACTTGTCATTATCTATCATAAACTCTGAAAGAATATAATTAACATCTGTTTCATTGTTAATGCTTGATGGAGAGCCTGGCACATTGTAGATATCCTGTAAGCATTTGATGGAAGGATATAAGAACAAACGAATGAGTAAATGAATAAATGGGACAGCTTGGAGGATATCAAAACCAGGATTTGGGTTATTGTTTTATTGCCAAGCTCTGCTCTGATAAGGAGAGATCCTGAGACCGGAAAATATTGACAATATTTCAGGGTCAAGAACAGGACTGGCATAGAATAAATTCTCATAAACCCCTTGTCTCTATGTCCCTTCTCATTCGGCATGGCCCACGATAACCACATTCTCTTAAGGGGTTCCCCCTTTCCTTGTCAACGAATGACTTCTTCTCTTTTGTTTGAAGTCACAGTATGTTGTGCCTTTATCATCACTCATATCACCCTCACATTATTTATATCTTCGAGTGAATTTCTCCACTACTGAACTGTAAGCACCCTGAGAATTAGGACCTTGTTTTATTTGGCCAAGGATGGACAGGTTATTATGTGCAGTTGGGCTTGGTCAATGTTTGGGAAGTAAAATTAATTATCTATTGTATCCCTATAGAGTACCAGGCATTCTTCCAGGCACACCACTTTTTCCTTTTTTTTTGAAAATGGTTTCTGAGTTTAACTTACGCCAATTATGTATGTCAATTTAAATTCTTCTTAGTTTACCTGCACATTTTGACTGAATTAAATATGTATTAACAGTTGGCAAAAGTCTATTTATTTGGGTTCTGGACAAAAAGAAAAATGTGGAAATGACACTGCTTGCTTCTTGTTTTTTTTTCCTTAATGTGTACCAAACTGGCCACAGAGCAAATGTTGATGGCTTTTCTTAGAGAAGGACTCCATTGCTGCTGGGCCCTGAGTTGTTCATTACTTGGCCTCTTCTCAAAGGAGAAGTCTGGATAGGTCACACTGGCTCACAAAGTATCAGATGAACAAGAAGATATTTGCCGTGACAGCCTCACACTCTAGGTGCTCTGTCCCTTCTTGGCTTCTGCTTATGAAAGCAATGTTAGCTTTTCAATGGTGCCTCGCCCCAACAGTTATTATTTAAAAAAATAGGGGATTACTTTTTAACTACTCTGATTTACTTAAGAGAATATGATTTGACATACTAGAATCAGAATGTCTAACCAGTAAGATGGTGCAGACTAGTCTAAAATTATCTCTGATCCACTGTATATGGTACACCAAAACTCTCACACTCTGAACCCTGACAATTAGTATGGCTTGTGTTTCCTCTTCTAATAGAGGATATGTGACATATCACTATTTTGCGGAAGGAACTCCTCAATACAAGATTAGCAAGTGTTTTACATTTCCTTATCTCAACCAAGGTTAGATAATTATAAATAAAAAATTAAGAACTATTTCCAAATGTTAGATTTTGTATTGCTATAGTAACATTTATATTAGGTATTGTATGTATTCATTACTGTTTTACAGATGAGAAACTGAGCTCCATAGAGATAATAATTAATATTAAACAGTAGGAGTCTGAATTCAAGTCCAGGTATGACCAGTTCTAAGCACTGTGTTCTTACTCCATGATGATAAATGGATGGATGGATGGATGGATGGATGGATGGATGGATGGATGGATGGAAAGAAGAATGGATGGATGAATGGATGAATGAATGAATGAATGAACAAACAAATACAGAAAGCAACTGTGTTCATTCATACATGGGTCACAGTTGATTAGGTAGATGTAATTTTATTACAAACCTAAGAAAACAGATAATATTTCATTTGCATTACAGTTTGCATATCGAAGTTTTAATATGTTTGATCAATTTAATGAAACTATGCTCTTATTATGGAAATATATCATAAAATAATGAGAATGTTCCCACATAGCATAGACCACACCATGAGTAATTAAACTTTATTAAAAGCAATTGAGAGATATATATTGACTATAGCAGTCATTTCATCTGATCTAACCTAATGGAATTCTCCATGTATAGTGTGTAGGCTGTCATTTTCTAGTGGTTTTGTCTGAACTGAAAATAAAATGTGCAAATCTGAATTTTCTCCCACAGACTTCAATATTCTTTCTATTCAAAGTAGTAATGGCATTGAAATGTCAAGTACAGCACGCTGGGGGGCTATTAGAAAGTCTGTGGGATTTAAACTGATGCACAGGCAGAGCTTCTTTTCCCCAGTATAGTCTACTCTACTATCTCATTGTGTCATCTATGTGTATTTGAGCTCCACTTCCAAATATTAACTTCTTAAGAGCTTGCCTTTCCCTTTCACAGAGTATCCAGTATAGTGCTTCACAGACATTGGAAATGTATTTAAAATTTGTTGAATGGATGACCTCCCTCAGGGCTAAGAATAACCCTTGGTTCAAGAATTGGACTATAACATTTAAGAGTGAGTAGGCACTGGCTCAGAGTGGGAAGTTGGTGTAATATGGAAGTTGATGGAGATGCTCACAGGGGAAATAAGAGAAAACCAAAGATAATCTTTTCGCAGACATTGCCCTGTTTTACATTCCAACACTATTCTGCCAACTCCCCTCCCTCTCAGCCAGTTCAGCCAAGACATAATCTGGCCCTTAGTTTGAAACTATCTGGCACTTCCAGGCTCAAGGACAAGTGTGGAAGTCATTACTTTTCTGCAAGAAATGCTAAGTAGAAAAAAATATGCTTTCAGGAAAATTTCAGTGAGCTGAAAGTAAGTAAATGAGCTAGTATGGTTGTTAAGACAATGCATATAATATGTTCTTGTTTATTTTCTGCCCTGAAGTTTTTATTAGGTGTCAAAGAGAGTGTGGAGATTTTTAAATTGCCTCATTTTGTGTAACAGTAAGAATAACTTACATTGTATATTCTTTTGGCATATTTTATTGCACTTGGAACTTGAGAAATCCTGACCAGATAAGGAGGATAGGTTTAGAGAGGAAACATACCGAGGTCCAGAGAAGTTCTGCATCTTGTCCAAGCAAGTCTGTCTTGTGTTAAAGAAGACCTCTGACTCCCAGTCCAGTGCCCTTCCTTCTTTGCCCTGATGACTCTTTACTGTGATGATTGTAGCAATGATCATTGCTCGGCTTTGTGTGAGGAAGCAAAGGTTATGTGCTCATTTCCTCTCTCCTGCTTTCCTCTCGGCCTCTCTCTCTACCTTCTGCTGTTCTGCAGTCTGTGTTTTCTCTTTATACCAAAGCAATGAAGAGTAATGTTCAAAGGAAACCCTTGTTGCATTTTTTAGCTGAATTTGGAGCATTCAACGTAATAGTCTGAGAGGCTATTTGCTTATTTCACCATTTTACCATTATAGAGAACATTTTTGAAAAATACAACTTTTGATAATATAGATAGAAATAACCAGTATTTGTGAGATTGAAATGACCCTTCATTAAGGTTATTGATAAAGAAGTGCATATGGCATTCTATCTGCTGCATTTATTTTGCTTTTGCTCTCTGGCCTAGCAAAGGAGGAGTTTAGAGGAATTCCTAAAAACAATAGAAAAATTGTGCCAAAGAACACATTATTGAGCAACAGGGAAGCAGAAATGTGGAGGGAAGGCTTGTGCAGAAGGTCACAAGAGGTTGGTCCTGCCAGTGGCTCCTCTAGACCTGTGCTGTCCAATGCTGTGGGCACTAGCCACGTGGGACTCTTTAAGTTTAAAATAAAATCGTATTAAAATTTCATTTCTCAGCCACATTGACCACATGTCAAGTGCTCAGTGACCCCATGTGGCTTGTGACTACCATATTGGACAGGACAGATATAGAACATTTCCATCATTGCAAAAGTTTTCATTGTACAGCATGGCTCTACATAGATGAGCAAAGTCCCTCATAACATTTTAAAGTTAATAAAATAAGGGAAGGACAATGAAGCATCCCTAGGGATTGTTTCCTCCCTCCCATCTTTCCTCCTTTCTTTTTTCCTTCCTTTGAAGGAAAGAAGTGTTCGTTGAACACTTAC